>JAUZNJ010038320.1:0-11128 GCA_034780135.1 Jordanella pulchra
TGCTGCTTAAAAGTGCTGGGTCTCCTGATGAGCTGATGAATCCCAGGTGTGCTGAGGGCTCCAGCCCAGGAGACCCATGGCGCGCTCTGCTGGAGGAAGGTGGAAAACAGACACAGAAACTCCGGATCCCAACAGGTATATTGGCAAAATGGGACACAAAAACACAAGAAAAAACCTGTTCACGATAAAATTTCAGCTGATAGCTGCCAGAACCATATTTAGGAGTACTGTGTCCCTTGAATAGAAGTCTGTGTAGCTCTGAGGTCAGTCTGGGAGGAAGCAGCGGAAAGAATTCTGGCTTCAGCCTTCAGACTAGTTTGTCATCAAGCCACAGTTCAGAGTATTAGTTGGGCCACAAACCCTCTTAGGGAAGAAGCGTCCATGTCCTCTGGCTCCTCGTATCCCATTGGGACATTACTTGGTGAAATTGCTCCTTGGGAGGAGCGGCAATTCTGTCCAACTCTGACCTTCTGGTCACCATCCAGGATCCAACACTTTCTAACCATCACAGAGTGGAGAAAAAAGCTGACAGATGCCCCTGACGTCACAGTTTCTGTTTGGAGGGAACCTGGAATGTGTCCCGGCCCACATGCTGTCTCCACTGCTGTGTCTTACCACTGGCCTAACCTTCAACCCCTCCCCATACTCCAGTCCATGGTGGAGGATGGGTGCAACCACACAAGGCCTCTGAGGAAACTTTTTGTCCAGATGTATAGACATTCTTTTACTGCCACTCAGATGTCCTTTTAATGAGATTAGTTCAGTTGTTTTAAAGTGGAACAGCTCCTTTAAAGTTGATTTCAAATCCTACATCTCCCTTGGCCTTCCGCAGCAACAGTTCACTAAAAAAACTCATCAACAGGAAAAGGTCTGTCTAAATATTAGAAGTGGCGTTTCCATCCTCCCCAAAAAACATTTTCTATTAAATAAATAAAGTGTTGCACGGCAGCAGCTGCAGCATGGTTAGCTTGTTATACTGCCATCAAAAACATACTTGTGCACAACGGCCTCTCAGAGCTCCTCCAAACACAGGAACACACTCGCATAGTTGAGGATTGGGGACTGAACACAACTTCTATGAATTAGCTTTTTTATCATCACAGCAGGGTCACACCATCAGGCCTGCTAAAGCCCTGATCTTCTGCCAAGATCATCCCTCATCAGAATCCCTGTCCTCTCAGACGTTGCATTTCCCTGTTTTATCCTCTAAGTGTTTTTTTTTTCCAGAAAACTAAGGAATCCTGAAGTTTCCCTCCTTAAAGTGTGTATAACAAGCTGGAACAATAAGAAGTAAAGAGAAATTAGCAGGTGAACACCATGGCGTCTGAGTCCAGTTTCCAGTCTGTTGGTCTCACAAGTATTAATGAGGCTTTTATGGATCATGAGAACTGTGGGTCACTCTGACTTTATTTTAGCATCTCACTTTAGACAGGAGGCTAAAAAACTTGCTTCTTTTAGCAAGTTCAAATCCCTTTCATAGGATTTTCTGATGAAAAAATGTAACAGTTTCAGCCATAAAACTGAACCAATACTTAAAAAAAACTATTTTGATATGAAAAGCAGATATAGCCTGCATGCTCCACACAAGGACAAAAAAAATTGTCTCAGTTTGACCTGAGAGAGTTGGAGACAGACTGGAAGTAAGGCTTCAACAGGGAGAGTTACTGCCAGTTTTCACACTGACAGTAAAAAATAAGCCAGTCTTTGTTATGCTAAAATGAGTCAAGACTTCTGACACGGATGGCTGAATACAAACACTGATTTGTTCATTCAGATGGTGAGAAGATCACTGGGTTTGTTTCCAGAGGAACCATCCAGCTGACAGACATCTATCACCTCCATGTAGATTGAAGGAACTTCTATACTTCAGTCACTATTTCTTTGTTCTTAGAAAGCCTGACTTAGATACACAACAGAGGTCAGACGGTACTGGCTGTTTCTAGGTCCAGTTCTTCCTTCAATCCCAGTAACTTCTAACAGCTCAGAGTTATACTCCTGATCACTGTCAGTTGATGTGTTTGTGCAAAAATTTATTCAGCTCGTTGATTGGTTCCCCTGAGGGTAGGAACTGGGTCATTGTTCAACAACCTGCTCATTTTCTTTTCATTCCTACTTTCCAAAGTCGTCAAACCATCCAACAAACCAGTCCCCTGATACTCCCCAGAATCACCCCATTGAACTGCAAGCACAGGCTGCCCGAAGGCTCAGTTCAGGAATTAAGGCAGACGCTCACCACAAGCTGAGATGCATCCGGGCAGGGTCGTTGTATCCCACCTGCTGTACATGCCAGCCAGACCACTACCATGCAAGGACGGGGCCAAACCCTCCAACACCCCAAACCCCACCCAATGCCAGGATACGGCATCTCCCATCCCAGCAGCCAGAAAAAACACCGAAGCCATAGGATGGGAACCAAAGGCCGGAGAGCCCAAGGACAGCCAGAAACTCCAGCCAAGCAATGGTTCCTACAATAAATGGAAGATCTGCTACACTAATGTTAGAGGATAGAACGTTCTACATCTAACCAAGACGCATCTTGTGATGAGCTAATTTTGATGTATTGTAGCCTATTTGCAAGGAAGTTATAGAAGTTCAGCAGATTTAGTCCTCCTGTGTCTTTGGTCTTTCGCAGCTTTTTCAAGATAATACATGGCAAGATTTAAAGCATGCAAATCCTAAGTTAAGTTCCTGTTGTGTTAAACCTGTCTATTTTTTCATTTAGGCCAAAGTTGAAATCGACCCCAATAGCAAATGAAGTATCTGAATATTCCAATAGAGCTGTGAAGAAAGAGTGAAAGAATGAGGAGTCGTCAGAGTTTGGGCCATAAATGATAGCGAATCAAAAGTTTTGGTCAACTATAGATATCTTGTTATGATAAATCTACCCTCTAGGTCTGTACATGTGTCTAATACTGTCAAAAGTACATTTTTGTGAATTATGATAGCTACTCCTCTTTTGTTAGTATTATAGCAGGCAGAGAAGACACGAGGGATTTCAGGTAACTTAAGATCATTTGCAGTTGCTGCTGATTTATGAGTCTCTTGTATAGACATAGTATTTAATAAGAACTGCAAACTGGATGGTGGACAGATGGGACAGTCCAGGGAATAGAAAAGTAACTGCTATGCATGAAGATGATGAAGCTCTACAGAAAACTTGTTCTGTTCTTCTTCAAACCAAGGATCAAACTATTCAACCCTTGCTTAGCTTCATTTTCATTAAAGTATTTTTTTAAACTTGACTGTCACAAAGAAGTTTACTTGTTATCCATCTTTGAAAAAAGATCCTGCTGGAATTTATGAAGCTGCAGAGCAGATTGGATCTCTGCAAAGCTACTCAGCAGATATCTAATGTCTCTGTCAAATAACTGTGGTGTCAGGCTTCTAAACTCATTACTTGTCCAACCCCAGCAGCCACTGAATGGATGCCAAAGAAAGCAGATGCCAGAGTAGATCCTGGAGTCCAGTCTGAGACCAAACAGAGCTGTGAGTAGGGATTGCTTGCAGAGTCCCTGTCACCACTCCCTTTGGAGTTGGGACATCCTGATTCATGTCTCCTACCTGCTGAATGGCTTTATTCCCCCACTGAGGGCAGCACGGAGCAGTCAGAGGCAGAGGTGAAGGGAGGAGTGGTTGAGGCTTTGGAGAGGCTAGATTAAGATGAAAGAGATGCTGCAGCAGGTCTGTGCCACAGGTTTAGATAACAGCAATAAGGTAAAAGGAACTACCAAGTCAAATCAGGTCACAAGTCCAACCTTCAATATTTTAGAAAACCTGAGCAAATCAACCTTTCCTGACCCTAATGAACCTGATTGCATGACTGGGCCTTTCATAGCATGTTTGCATAAACTCTTAGGAAAAGTCAACCCCCCTGTTAAATAAAAATAAGCCCAATAAAAAAGAATAATGACACAGCCGGTGAACCCTTCAGATGTCTCCTGCTGTTTAGTTCAGTTTAATTCAATTCAAAAATACTTTATTGATCCCAAAGGGAAATTAAATGTAGAAACTCATGTTTTTTTCTTTCTCTTAACCAGTTGTTGTAGGTGTTGATAGCTGTAGGCAGGAAGGATCTTCTGTATCTTCTGTCTTGCACCTGGATCTAGAGAAGCCTCTGACTAAAGACACTCTCTTGTAGTTTAAAAATTTTCCGATGAGGATGCTCACTGTTGTCCATAATCTTTTTCACTTTATGAATAATTCTCCTTTATGAAATAGTCTCCTAAGGTTGTGTCACATCCTTGAAATAAAAACCCTGGATAAACCCCAAAGGAACCACAGCTGACAATCTCAGAACTCCTGAGTCTTGGGCTCATAATGCTCATAATTCAATTCAGTTTATTTATATTGCGCTAATTCACGACACATGTCACCTCAAGGCACTTTTGAGTCAAGGAAAACCCGTTGATCCAGTCATTGACTTGCAGGAACTCCTGGATGAGTGGCAACAATTTCCCCTTGCATTTGGTCATTGACTACTACTCCTACTTTCGCTCAGTTTTTTTGAAAACGAGCAACAGAAGCAGGTTCACTGTGAGTGGTCTTCTGTTGCAGCCAAATGGGATTCAAGGAGAAAGAAGCAGACATACAAAATGAATCAGAGACCCAAAAGGTAACTGTTAACTAGCTTCATGAGTGTCCCTGTCCAGGAGAGACACAGCCAGGCAGACAAACTCTAATCCAGTTCACATGTCAGAGGATAGAGGATACGGTGGGCTGTCAGGGTTTTGGAGGACAAATATAAATTTGGTCAGATTCGTAAAAAGAAGAGCTGCACCATTCAAGTGGGATGAATGCCGTCTCTCTGAATCAGACTAGATTTCCCACCCAAAAATTGCCAATTATCAATGTAGCCCATATCGTTTTCAGGACACCACCAAGACAACCAGCGGTTTAACAATGACATGCAGCTAAGCTAAACATGTCATCACTGGTCCAATCAGGGAGGGGGGCTAAAGAAGATTACAGAGTCCGGCATTGTTTTGGCAAACTTATAACTTACTGAAGCAACACTGATTTTAGTGACCTCCGATCGGTGTAACTGGGTGTCCTTACCGTCATAGTGAAAAACAATCTTACTGTATTTAACCTTATCCTTAGCCAGCAGTTTCAGGTAGGATTTTATGTCACTTGTTCTGGCCCCTGGCAAACATTTAACTATAGTCCCTGGTGTCTCTAATGCCTCGTTTCTGACTATGGAGCTGCCAATTACCAAAGTGGGCTTCTCAGTGGGTGTGTCACAGAACAGGGAAGATTGGTTAGAAACGTGGACGGGTTGGTGGTGACCAGTGGGCAAAGATCTAGGACTACGCTTTCTGCTTACCGTCACCCAGTCGTCTGACTGCTGAGGCAGTTTTGGAGGACTGCTATTGGAACATGTCTCTGGTCTCTTTGGCTCCAGGCTGGTAACTAGCGGGCCTCCCCTAACACCTGGATGTCCAACAGATGAAGCTGGGACTCTAACTCTAACACCCTGTCCTCCAAAGCTCCAAAAGTACTACACTTATTACACATATCACTATCGCTAAAGGAGGTAGAGGAATAACTGAACATTTGACACAGAGAGCAGGAGAGAGGAGAGGTAGAATTAGAGCGAGTTGGAATAGAGTTAGGAGAGAGAGAGAGAGAGAGAGAGGGACAGACAGAGAGAGACAGAGAGAGACAGAGAGAGAGACAGAGACAGAGAGAGAGAGAGAGAGAGAAGCTATAACAGTGCTAAGCTAGTGCTATCCTAGACTAGCTACCTCTTACTACCAGAAATAAAAGCTATGTGTACACAACAAGTGCCCAGGTAAAAAGTGCAGAAACTTAGCTCAGATGTGCCCAGGTAAAAAGTGCAGAAACTTAGTTCAGATGTGCCCAGGTAAAAAGTGCAGAAACTTAGCTCAGATGGAGATAGCCCAAGCAGCACCTAAGTGTACAAGTCAACAATCCGAACAGTAATCAAACAGGAAGTGAAGGCGACACAGCTCACCAACAGCGGCAACAGCATGCTCTCAGTCCATTCCCACCCATTCTCAAAGTTTAATGCGTTATAAAGTGTGCTTTAAAAATAACAGATAAATTTCAAATAGACCATGAGTCAGTAAAATGTATTCAAAGCAATGAGGTTTCAATAGATTTTACCATGAAGAATTAATCATGACTGAGAAATCCATTAACTGGAATAAAGCTGAAAGAGAATGGGTTAGCTTAGCTGGTCTCAGCAGTCTCAGCAGCTCTGGTTCTGTCGGTTCTGAAAGAAAGGGAAGCGTTAGCACAACATGAGGTAGATTGAAGCTAGAGATGCTAGCCGGTCCACTGTAGCATTCAGATGGTCGGATTCAGAAAGCTTATTTCTGGTAAAGCACAAACAAAAACATTTATTCTACCTTATTTTTTCTCCTTAGCAGAAATTTGTTTAAGCGTCAGAGAGAGAGAAAGGATGACTTTTACTGTTGGCACAGTGTAGGACGGAAGGCTCTTTGGTTTGGCGACCCAGTCCTCGGTCCAGTCAGTTCATCCGAAGGCAACTCTCAAAGTGATTAGGATTAATCCAATGCAATCATAATGCAACTCTGCAGGGCTTAGTTTTATAACTCACAGCCTTGAATGGAGGGTTGAAGTGGCCTTCCCCTGTTGCTACGGTGGTTAGCCGTTAGCGGTTGCTCTTAGGCTGCGTGAGGTAGGGACGAGAACAGGCTCGGCGTGGGGGGTTGTCAGGCAGGCGCGTGGTATGACAGGCAGGACTGCAACTTCAGGTGGTCCTCTTCACAGTTCGGCTTAGCATCCTCTCACGGCTCCTCTGGGATACAGCGATTGAGACTGACTGGATTTTTCAGAACTTCAAATGAACTGCTGTGCAGGTGGTTTCAAAGAAACAAATTCTATGTTCAATGTACTAATGTACTATTTTCAGCTGAGGAGCGTTGTCTCGCCTTGCGCGGCCATAGCCACCGGTGGAAAGAGGAAGTTGAGCTAGAAACACTTTTCTTTATGACCCCGGATGCAGAATGGTCACAAGAGATTGCAAAGAAAGTCACTGTAATTGCATTCCTGACATTTTATCTCAACAGCAGCATAAATAGAGAAAATACCTCAGGATAACTGACTAATTTGGATGAAGTATGGGAAAGATAGAGAGCCAAGGAGAAATGTGTGTCTGGACTGAAACTCTCCCCTCAGGCTCAGGCTGTTAATGCCCCATAGCCTATCTACCTACCTCTCAAGTCATCAATCAGCTGAACAAACATCACTCTAGTTTTAAAGATAAGCTTTATAAAAATGGAAGGTTTTAAGCCTTGTTTTAAAAGTAGACTAAAACTGGTAGTTAGTTCCACAGGAGAGGAGCCTGATATCTAAAAGATTTGCCTCCCATTCTACTTTTAGAAATTCTAGGAACTACACGTATACCTGGGGATTGAGAGTGATGTGCTCTGTTAGAAACATAGGGAGCAATCGGATACCTTATCTAATATGAGGTTTGGTTATTTAGAGCTTTATATATGAGATGAAGGATTTTAAATCCTATTCTGGATCTAACTATTTATAGTCCAGCTAGTTCTTCTATTTGTCTAGATTTCACTGTAGACAGCTGGGAGAATAGTTGTTAAATTTAGCTTCAGCAGCTGGAGATGCTCCAAAGGAAGATGGATAAGCGAAACTCCATCAGTAGCATCACAACAACTTCTAAAACCCAATTATTTGCCGTTTGGATCGTTAATCCTCAGTAAGATCTGAGCTCAGTGGCTCAGACAGCATGCCTCTTTCAGACTCATACCTTCCTCCCTCTCCTTCCCTCTGGGGCCGCTGCCCCTGAACCGGCCTAAAGCAGCAGTAGGATGTTCGCAAGCTCAGGCTGTTTGCAAGGAAACATGAGCAGGCGCAGATATTCAGAGTCCCGGGCCGAAACCGGAGAAAATCAGAGGAGGAGACCGCTATCCGCGTGGTTCAAGTTCAGAAACTTAGGCGTGGAACCTGTGAGTGGGGCATGGGCGGATTATTGTTCAACACAACCGAGAGACGCAGGAGGGAGCCGGGAAAGGTAACTACCAAGGATCCATTAAAGAGAGGAAGAAGCGAAACAGCAGATGCTTCATCTCCGCTTCTACTGGATCCATTTGGGTCTGTTTCCAGTCCGAACCTTCTGCAGCTTCATATTCCCCGTTGTTTAGAGCCGCTTTAACAGAATTCAGGTAAATTTCTTCTTGTAGAATACATATGATTTTCACCTCCACGGTTTCAGTGTCTCCCTTTATCGCTGTGGACCTGGAACCAATCGGTTCCTCTGTCCGCTCCGACTCTTTACACATCTTTATCAGCTGTTTGCACTAATTATTGTGCGCAGAATGAAGCGTCTCTGCTGTAGAAGCGGGAGGAGTTTGCGCAAAGACTGAATGGATCAACCAGTGGTTCTGGTTCTGATCATAAAGCGTCAGAGCGCGGCTGTTCCGCTCCCATTGAACTCTGAAGCTGCAGAATGTGAAGGAACTTAGATGGGGGATTTAGTTCTTCTGTTCCTTAGAAACTAAATGTTATCTTTTTGCACAGGACAGACTCGGGGACGCTGGGACAGAGTTTTGCCTCGATACACCTTTTGGATCTGTGCGCAGCAGAGGGACAGATCTGCGGAGCGAGCGGGCAAAGATGAACACAATTGTGTTTAACAAACTGAGCAGCCAGGTCCTGTTTGAGGAGAAGGCGAACGAGGTGGAAATGAGCAGCAGAAATTACCTGGAAGTCATCGACGGCCAACATCCAGATCTCCTCTGCAGCAGCCCGGCCATCAGAGACAGCCAGGCGGTCAGGCACAGGCGGAGCGGGTATGTAAGGCTCTGTGTTCTGTAGAGGCTCAGCATGTGTGGATGCAGAGCTGCTGGAGTGCGTGAAGAAACCCACGGGGAATATCTGGGAGCCTTTTCAATCTGTTTTTCACTCGTTAGCTAGGCGACAATGAGAACAACTCTGCTCAGATCTCGATGATCTCTGCGGTTTGAGCGCAAAAACATGTAAATCAGAGAAGATTAGAAAGGCTAGGAGAGTTTGAAATTAAAGTTTAACATTGATTGTATTTTTTTCAGTAAAATGTTTACTGGAAATAACAAATGGTTTAGATGAAAATTCTAACGTAGCGCTGCGTAAAAACGCATTTGTGCCAAATTTGAATAAAATAATTTCAAAGCTTCTCTGATTAGATTCCTGCTTTTATTTATCTCATCTGTAATTTCTAAATATTTTCTCAGGTTTTATTGCTGAATAATCTGACAGATGAGATAATAAACATTTACTGCTTAACAAACCGCTGCTGATTTAATGATCACAGCTCAGACTCGATCAGTTGCTTCTCTTCTCAGAGACTGAAATTAGAGCCGCAGTGGGGGCACATTTTAATTCATCTGTTTGCAAACAATACAGTTAATTTGTTTCCTCAAACGAAAAACAGTCAAATTTATTTTTTACCATAATGTTTTGCACTTCAGTCGAAATAAATTGTTACTAGAGATTTGCGCATTAAATCGGTTTATATATAGAATGTTCAACATAAAAAAATAAATAGGATGGACCCTTAATTAATTTTGTTTTTAATAGATGAAAACCCTGAATATTCAGATCGTCTAATAATATAAACAGAAATGGAAAGAAAATGAAAAATAGGCCACAGTTCAAGTTCAAAGTGGAAAAATCATCAGTTTCTATTAAACACTTTACTGCAAATGTTCTGATGAAAACTGTAGCTAAATAACTTGAATTTATAGAATGTTTTAATTTTTATTCTTAAAATCATTCAGGTTTTAATGTTCTCTCCATAAAATGTGGTTCAAACAGGATAAATCCTGACGGTCTGCTAAACAAAGTCCACATATGAACACATGTTGACTCAGTGGTAATCAGTCAAAGGTGGATATAAAAATTTCCAAGAACAATTTCTGTCTCACTGTCTAAAATTATTTACTATTTGATGGAGCTACAGCGTATTCAGAAAAGATTGAACGATGATACTACTGCTGTAAAGTCCAATAACAAAATGGATTATTCTAATTGATCCACATTTTCCAGAAGCTGATCATTTTCTTCCCCATCAATCAACGTCCCTACGTCTCTCCATGAGCTCCACATCTCAGTCTCTAAACATCTACATCTGGTATGGGCATCAATGACAGATGGCATCCATTTAAATGCGCTCCTTTATTACTAATATATACTTAACGTAGAAAATTACTAACTTTGAACAATAATATCCTCCTGAATATTACATCCAAGCAGTCCTTTGGCATTGTGTTATCACACAAACTGATCCTGAACAATCATTTGATTCTATGTTGTACAGATCTACAATTTGATTAAAAAAATGATTTTGCTTTAAATTTTTTTAAACTTTGAATAAAGTGGAAGTTATTTGACAGCAGTTCATCTGTATATAGTCAGATATTTATGATGCAAATTCGATAAATGATAGATATCTAGGTGAAGCTCTGACCAGTAGATGGCAGTAATGAGTCTTCAATATACTCTGTGGTTTGTGTAGAATATGCATCAGCAGTCATTAGAGGTATCCCATCTGTTTCCATAGATCCATCTTTAGCTCTCTGTGGGCTCTAGTTCATCAAAGAAATAGCCAGTCTGAACAGATCTGACATTATTTGTGTGGAACAGGAAGCAGGCAGAAGACAAGATAGTTTAATTGTATTGAATTAGCTGTTTGTTAGGCTGATATGACAGAGAGCAGAGCAGTGAGTGTAAGGAGCCTCCTCATACAGAGAGAGATGCAGGAAAAAACAAAGATCCTGTGAAGGGAATGCCTCGTCTTAGAGGCAGCAGGGACACAAATGAAAAATATCTTCTAACAGAGCACTGCAAGTTTGAATGTTATCTTTAAGAGTTTGAAATCCAACATTCAGAGTTCAGTGTGAAAAGTGCTCCATGAGGTTCAGATGATCCAAATTACAAGGAAAATATTTGGAGAAGCAGAACCTCAGGTCTGCTTTGAGGTTCGGCTAAAATCTGTTCCATCTGCAGCCAGTGGAGCCTTTTTAGGAGATAAAGGGAGAAGCGGAGAGCAGCACAATAAAATCAAAACCTGGAGCAGCAGGTGAGAGTGTAGCTGACACAGCTTAGAAAATCAGATTCATAGAAGGATTCAGTTCTTCCT
>JAUZNJ010038321.1:0-35471 GCA_034780135.1 Jordanella pulchra
CTATCTATCTATCTATCTATCTATCTATCTATCTATCTATCTATCTATCTATCTATCTATCCATCTATCTATCTATCCATCTATCCATCTATCTATCTATCCATCCATTACTGAGAGGGAAACTTTTAATTTCTAGTGAGATAGACAACAAATTATGGCATCTCAAAAATGAGTAAACAGGCATTACTCCCTTAACTCTGTCTTAAAAATGTAACTAATTTGTTAAAATGATTTTTGGTATTGTACACTATGCTGTACTATACCTCCATTTTCCATGTAAACACTCTCTACTTCTGTGTAGGGCGCCCATAAATGCAAACAAAGGTGATAAGGTTAGTTTTTAAGTAAACCTCTTAACTATTTAATTGTTTACTTTACATAGTTATTTACAGAAAAAACAATTTATTTATTTATTTTAATTTTTTGAAACAGAGCTAGAGGTTGGTGCACCAGTATCATCCTGTGGGTGATATACTGATAAAATGTAAAGTGTTTCCTTTCAGATTAATTGTTGGATCTAAAAGTGAAAATAGAAATATTTTAGCCTTTTGTGTAAACAATATCTTTATTCCGCCTTATTTTTATATTGTTACTCAGACTGGAAATCCTTCTCAGTGTTTCAAAGAGAAATATATATATCGACAAATGTTGATGTACTTTATTTACATTTTATTTGAATCACACAAAATACTGAATAATTAAGTGGGTGAAAAACTGTATAGGACTTCATAACAATTATTTACAGATACAATTAAGAAAAAAATTGTTTTTTTTTTTGCACCCAGTACCTCTAAGTAAATACTTTGTACAGCCACCACCTATTGCAAATAGTGGGAAGTAATCAATTTCTGAGGTGAATAGGTTTAAAGCTAAAGAATGTTTAAAGCATCTTAATATAAATGCATAAAAACTCGGTTAAATAAATGTTAAACAGCAAAACATTGTTTTTCTCTATTTTTATCCTGACCTGGTGTTTATCTGATCTACACAACATTATTGGGAGTGGCATGTAACTTAGCATGTGATTAAAAATATCAAGGCACAAACATAGAGGTTGTATGCATATTGCATGTACATCACATTCAGAAGATGCCATTAAGTGTTTTCTAACAACATTTGTTAAATTTTTAATATCTAGAATAATAAGGTTACTATGTGCTGTGTTCTTACTCACTTTAAAGTTCTGAAACTGGTTTCGGGAACTTTTGTTAAACACAAAGTCTTCATTCCTTCCGTCTCACTTACACAAGCTCATACCAAGATGTATTTAAACCTCTAACAAATACTGATTTTCCCTAAAGATTAACTTTGCTCCAGTTGACTTTATCTGAACATTAACTAGGCTTTTGAACATAATATTTTCCAGCTATGCTTCCTGTTCTGTTTGTGCACCATTGTTTGGCAACTTGATCTTAGGAGTCAGCAGGATCCACTACATCATACACTTTTTGATTTTCCCCTCTCCTTTGTGTGTTTTCACTGTAGGTTGACTGGTAATGAACCATTATCTGTTCTACCACTGAATTCTCTACCAGAAGAGACCACGGGAAGGGCCCACTTCAAGCTCTGTGACCGTCTCAAACTGGAAAAGAAGCAGCGGAGGATGTGCAGACGAGACCCAGGTGTGGCAGATACCTTGAGAGAGGCCATAATTATGAGTGCCTTAGAATGCCAACATCAGTTTCGCTTTGAGAGGTGGAATTGCACTTTAGAAGGACGCCATCGGGCCAACATATTAAAAAGAGGTAAGAGCAGATATCATATTACATACATTCATCATTATCTGTACTATAGGTGCACCGATCAATTTTTTTCCAATCAAGTCTGATACATGGGCTGATTGTATCAGCCAATATCCGATACCGATCCAATACAAGTGTTAAATGAATTAACCTTATGACTTGCCTTGTAATTAAAGGCATCATGCTTGATAGAAATGGTATCAAATGGACACAGCTATAGATCATCACAAGCTGCTGTGTGTGCTTTGCCCAATGACACAATCAGTGCTGCAGTCATAAAATTAAAGTCATCAGATTGCTGTAACTTAATGCTGTGTATACTATCTATACAAATATAAATAACTGGATCAGAATGATGGATCAATGTCATTCATCCGATATCCGATCCAGCTAATTAGTCAGTAATAGAGCTGATGCATCTTTTTCTCAATTGGAGAACATATCTTGTGTATAAAATTAAACCCTAAAGCAAAATGTGAGATATTCAAAGTTAAAGATGCAGTTGAATGGAGAGGCAGACCCTTTGGTTAATAAAAAATAACACAATTAAACCACTTCTTGTTCTGATTTTGCAGTTTAATGTCTGTTCATTTCAGTTTATACCGCACCAGTTCAGAACAAATATCATCTCAAGGTACTATAGGTGACAGTGGGGAGAGAAACTCGCCTTTAGCAGGAAGAAACCTTCAGCTGAATCTGGCTCAGTGTAAGTGTGACCTGGGGTTTGAGGAGACAGAGGCAGACTCACCAAAAGGAACACAGATGTACTTTCCCATAAATACTTTGGGTTAGAGAAGATTGTGGTAAAATACGTGGGTTGATAGGTTGATTTGTTTAAAAATGAAACTGTTAAAACTATGAGTTCTGAGACAGTTTTCATTTCAAAATGGATGTTAGAAAGCATGTATAGTTAGTTGCACTAAAAGTTGAGCAAGTAGCTCAAAATAAGGTGTTGAATAGGGTTTTACTGAAGTCTCTTTTTAACTACCAGGATATCTTCCGCTTGGCACAACTACAATCTATTATCAGTTTGGGTCTTCCTTTATGATCACACTGGTGCAAACTAACATTTTATCAGGTGCAATCGTTGGCAGAAATTCTTGCAGTCATGTTTAGTAGATGCTCCTGTCAGATGGTGGGTTCTTGTTGAATGCCTACTGCTGAAATATTTTGAGGTTTCTTGGCAACATAAAGTTGTAGAGGTAAAGGTGTAAATAGACCTTTTGCTAGAACATTTAAAATGCTGTTAAGTTGCTGAACGCATGTGGTTTTGTCTGACAAAGCAAGTGTAAGTTATCATTATCAACCTTGGATCTGAAGGTCATTTTTTTTAAGATGACACCTCATTATTTAAATGTATGAGACTCTTGTTTTAAAGTAAAAAAGTAGGTAGCTCTACTAGGCGTTGAGCTAAAGCAGACTTCTTCCCTGGCTGAGACTAGTTTCTTAGAATAAATGATAACTAACTAACAAATGTCTGCTGTTGTAAGTCTGTTTAACTAGTCAAACATTCACTGGGTAACCATATACTGAAAATAAATTCCTTATCACCAAGTTTGTAATTTATAAAATCTTTTTTTTTAATTGTGAAAAATGAAATGCATATATAAGCTCAAATTAAGTCATATTTCTCACTTGTCATTCATGCTTCAGATTTTGTGCCTATTAGATTTCTAACACAGGCATAAACAAAATTCACAATCTTCCTAAAATATTAATACCATATTTTGTTTCTCTTAAATGCTGATATGTAAGCTTGCATTCTGAAATTCCTTTCTTTAAAATGCTTCTCTAGGATTCAAAGAGACTGCCTTCTTGTATGCCATCTCCTCGGCTGGCCTAACACATGCCCTAGCCAAAGCTTGCAGTGCAGGACGCATGGAGCGTTGCACATGTGACGAAGCTCCAGATCTGGAGAACCGCAAGGCCTGGCAGTGGGGAGGCTGCGGCGACAACCTCAAGTATGCCAACAAGTTTGTCAAGGAATTTCTGGGCAAACGCTCCAACAAGGACCTGCGTGCTCGTGTTGACACGCACAACACAAATGTGGGGATGAAGGTAATGACATTCCCCCCCCCCAGGAAAAACATATCAGGATATCTTTCATTTTGCAGATTCAGTTCTTATAGGTTCTTCTAATCTTGGGCTTGCTGTTATTTATGAGCACATGTTATTTATAAGACATGTCAGAAATATTTTCAGGGAGTAGCATTAAAAGAACGCAAAATTTATCACAAAGTAATTTCATAACATTATAATTTCACAGATGTCAACCTAAATATTTCTTTTTTATTAAAGTAATAATTTCCTCCACTGATATTAACATAGGTAGAGTTACAGCACAAATAAATCAGCAAGCATACACTGATTAAAACAAATGGAATGGACAAGAGGCTGTTTAAGAAATAGATAACTTCATGAAACATTTAGCCCTCCTCTGTAGGTTTTTGATTTGATCTAGGAACTTGAATATTATAGCGCTATTTGAAAATCTGCTAACACAAACAACTACTCTAGACCCCCAGGATGCTCCCCCGAGTGCTACACAAAGCTTCTCATTGCTGCCTAATGTCAGGTTAACAAGATAACATTTTAAAATCATTAGATGATTTTTAAAACCTAAGAGACCCCACACATCAATAAAAGATCCTAGATTTAATAGGTTTGGTCCTACAGACAGTGTGAGCAGGGGCTCTACTTGCTAAACTGTTAAACTGCTCTGGGTGGGGTTTTTTTCTCTTTCTGATTGGCTACACATCACATTCAATAGGTTGCTTCCTCGCCTACACTGGGGGAACACCACGCAAGCTATGCTGTTTTGCCAAGACAAACAAACATGTTGAATATCCCCAATTTGAGGTTGAAGAGGGACAAATTATGCTGAAATATGCCATTGCAAAGACAAATGTGATTATTATATAAGAAAGTACAATTGCTAAAAGGCAGAGTTCAGCTTAAGGGTATAGTAGGTAACTTGTAAAAATTATTTTTTTGCATATTAGTTAATACTATGTATTAAACTGTAACTATGTCCTGACAGTAGAATGTGAAAAATCAAGCTCCTTTGCCTCCTCCCAGTGGTCCCACACAACTCCTGATCAGAACTTACCAATCACAGCCAGGAGGAATGTAATACCAAAGTCAATAAGATTTGCTTTTGCACACAAGGCATACTGCATTTAAGCTGAAGATTTCCAGCGTGCTGCAGCAGTCATTTAATTAAGAATATTGTTTATGTTTTATCCCTACCAGTAAATATTCTATAGCCCCTCACTTTTTGAGGCTAAGAGCTACTTCATGAGTACTGAGTTATACGAAGGACTCTCAACACTGACCTTTGAACTGAGTGTCAGCATTCACCTAAACTTTGTGTAAAAAAAAAAAAAAGGGCACAACAAAATAGAACATGTTTTTCTTTTTTCTTTTAGGTATTGTCATTTTCACATCTTTATAAATGCAAGAGAGACTGAGAAAGAACAGAACATAAAATAACAGAATAAATAAAAGGTGTATAAATACATACAGAGTACATGAATGATATTTTTAGAAGAGGTTTTAGGGCACTTCATGTGGTCCTTTAGGGGGCTCTGGTGCCAGCGGGCAGCATATTGGTGAACCCATCTATAGACTTTTTTTCAGTGGCCCAGCTAAGTCACCACATGCACAGCTCCTTCTGTGAGGAAGGAGTTGTGGATGGAGGGTTTTAGTGCAGCAGAGAACAAGGATGAGGGATCTGATTGTGCTTGTTCAAATTTTAAGCTATGGTTTTCTCAGAAATCCCTACTGCAGCTTCAAAACCCTACATGTAAATTAATTTAGACTGATCAAAGTGACCGCCGCTGTAAATTTAGTGAATTCAAAACTCTGCCATTAGACAGTAATTGGGTTTCTCACTTAGATTTCCAAGGTAAAAGCCCCATATCTGCTCACCACAAATCTGATGTATTTACTAAGATTCTAAAAGGGAAAATGGTTGTAATTTGTCAAGCAAAGGCAAAGTTAAAGTCTGGGTTGCATTTATTTAACTCAATTCAAAATCAGATATTGTTATAACACCTTTCACTTCACAAATGTCAGCTTTATCAAAATTCTTAGAACTGATTATTAGAAAGTTTTATCAAGATTTAAAACATTGTTTATAATCTTTCATTTGAATGCAAGTGTGATTTACCCATTAGAAATGTATAGGGGCCCACCACATTGGCTCTGAATGGATTCCCCGCACTGAGGAAAAAACTGGAATGTGCAAACCTCTGCACCGAACCTTTTTAAAAGCTGACCAGTCAAATTTCCTTGACCTGCTGCTGTGATGAATATGCACTTCCTGTTCCCTGATCTCTTTCACAGTCAGAGAAAAGAAAAAAAAACAGATTTTCTGCAAACCACACTTAAGACATTATCACAGAGTTTAGATCTTTTATTGCTTTTACTTTTAAATTGTTGTGAACTTTGGCTGACTGCTAAGTTAAGAGTAGATTTGATCGTTTGCTGTGGTCCTATAAGTAGAAGTCGACACCTTGGCCTTTTCCATACGTTATCCTAGTACAGAGATTTGATTCCCAGGTGGCAGAATTTGATGAATGTTCAACTTTCTTTTCACTTGACAAATTTAGAAAAATAAAAGTGGGAGGAGAGTTTGGACCTGTTTAAAGAAAGCCATTAGAAGTCCTGTTTGCCACAAGTATACATGGGAACACAGCAAACTCGTGAAAGAAAAGTTTGGAAATGTGGTTTTATCATTTCCAAAGCTTGTATAATAAAAGTTAGAACCTAAAAAAAAACAGATTTTTTATTTCAACAAACTCAAAACTGAATATGGTTATTTTGTAAACAAGGATCTCTCTTGGATTAGTTGGATTGGATTAATACATTTCAAAAAACATCTCTGTCACAGCTAGATCCTTAAACGTCTGCATTTAAAGCAGGACTCAGGGGTTTTTGAACTGCGTTCAGCTTAGAATAAAAATTGTAGTGTTTTAAAATTTTGTGAAAATATGGCATTAGTGATCAATAAACTACTAATGCAAAGATCAACATTTAATAGTACAATTTGCGATTTTTCACATTACACATTTTGAATAATCTAAATTAGCCAGATTCCAAAAACTGTGGAACATTCTGCTAAATTGGTGGCATCCATAGCGAAGTGTTGTTTCATGAATTGGAAAAACAGCAGATAATGTCTTGTGGTATCTGTTCTTGCATCAGTTGATTGAAGAGCAACAATCTTCAATGGTTTGTTGGAACAGCTGCTAATTTACAGCAAAGAAAAGGTAGCTAGATTAGACCATTGGGCAGTCAAGTTATGTGAAGATCTGAAGATGTCCCCTTGACTTGGTGCAGGTGGTGGGAGACATAAGATCTCTGGAAAAAATAGCATCAGTTTTGACTGTATCGCATCAGTCTATGCATGAAAGAGTTGCAAACTGAGGAGCTCCTTCAGTGACAGACTGCTGATCCTAAGTGCACGAAGAAGCATTTTCACAGATCCGTTAGACGCTGGCTGCTTTATGCTTCAAGCCAGAAGCAAAGCGTCGTATTGACTATTTGATGAAAACAAATAATGAATATAAAGGTAGTCTAACTTCATTCTTTGATGTTCTCAAGCTACAGTGCTCAAACAATTACAAATAATTTTGACCTTAAATTGACCTCCAGATTTTACTTATTAATAAAATTGATTTATTGATGAACATAGGTTTTATTTTTATTTTTTTTTCGTTGATCATTGACAACAATGATCCCTTCTCTTCTGCTCCAGGTAATCAAGGCTGGAGTGGAGACAACATGTAAGTGTCATGGTGTCTCTGGTTCCTGCACTGTCCAAACCTGCTGGAGGCAGCTTCTGCCCTTTCATGAGATTGGCAACCGACTGAAGCAGCGCTATGAGACCTCTGTCAAGGTTGGGAGCTCCACCAATGAGGCCACTGGAGAGGGAGACATCTCCACTGGCCGAAATCATCATCATCAGCAGCAGCAGCAACAACCCATGCCTGGTCCGAGCGATCAGATTCCCCGCACTATGGACCTGCTCCACATTGAGGACTCGCCTAGCTTCTGTAAACCCAGCAAATACTCAGCAGGCACTGCAGCTCGTAAATGCTACAAGGACCAGAACTGTGATGCTATCTGTTGCGGACGGGGCCACAACACACAAAGTAGGGAGGTGACCGGGCCCTGCCAGTGTCAGGTGCGCTGGTGCTGCTATGTTGAATGCAAGCAGTGCACGCAGAGAGAGGAAGTCTATACTTGCAAGGGGTAAAGCATCAAATGCGCTGCAATCAGTGGAGCAAGACAAAAATGGTTGGGCTGAAGTAGACTGGATGGTTTGTTCTCATCTGGGGTTGTGCTGCTATTGTCGGGACAACGTTCTGCCGAAAAACTGAGAAGCAAGCCAAAAAAAGCAAAAAGCACTTTGATGGATTTATATTATGTGTTGGAGTTTCAGGGGTCCTGGAGAATAAAACTTTGCTAAGACAACTAACTGGGTTACCATCTCAAGCTTTTTGATCACAGCACTGCCTTGAGGATAAAAGTTATACTTTTTTGTTTGCCGTTTCAGAAATCCATTGGCAACATTTTCTAAAAAATAATAATAACCCAGCTGTAAAACAAACCTGAGGACGCAAACAGCCTTTGCCTAATGGGCTTTGCCTAAAGAACAATACAGTGTGTGCCTTTTGTAATATGAGTGCGTTTATCTTGTTTGTCTGTAGTGTGTTTTTCGTGACAATATTTTTTATTCCAGTTAAAGTCACATTCTGAGACTGTTTAATGAAAAAGAAAAAAAGACAGGGTGTAAACATTACTCTACTCACACATCGTATTTACACTCACACGCATCGTATGTTTGCATATGTATGTAAATAAAACCAGTTATAATTTAGTGATATTATACAAGCCACTTATCTATGTAACAGAAACCACTAAAAACACAAACATTTTGTTTGTGTACCTTTTTCTCTTTGTTTTAAGCGATTTGACAAGTGCCTTCAGAAAGCAACACGTTTGTGTTTGATGGCCTTTTGTGGATAATTTATAGATCCTTTGGGACTACTCCTTTAGCAGGAGGATTTTTTCTCTGTTTTGTTTTTTTTAGTAATGTAATATAATACCTGTACATGCATCAGTAGAAAACAACTAAACCAGTCAGTTTAGGCTATTCCTAGCCTTGAACGAACCAGTGTTCAGGGAATAACTTAAACCACTATATCTACAGAGATTACACGATATGAAAAAATGTATACAAACAATTTCAAACTAGAGATACCAGTGGATTTAAGCAAGCATTTTTGCAGCAGGTTATCATTTAAACAGCAGACATGTGGCATGTGACTCCGATCAGACTTTATGGAGTTCTGTGCAGCTTCATATTTTTTATGAGTTTTTCTTTTTATACTTTATGTTGTAAAGAAGACTGTGGAGAACTGTAGGAATGTAACTCCCTACCATTTCCATGTTTGCCTCTCCTATGCAGCTGCCACAATTTGATTGAGCCATATTGCAGTGTGTGCAGTAGACATTTTAACAGTCTGGGGCAGTTGAGACTGAAATTTAACCTGACGGTGTGCAAATTTGCTCAAGTGAATACGTTTATGTCTTGTAGCTACCATTAAAATAATAACGATGCTTATATTTGTGTGACATTGTCCAAACTGATGCCTAAATGTAATTTCACCACTGTCTTCTATAGGAAGCCTGTGAAGTTGTATTTGTATATGAGTTAATTTACCGTTTTCCCTGACTTTATATGACTCAGTAAACACATTTGGGCTTATTCGGACTTGTTATACAAAGTGTAGTGACACTTTATCACAAAAGTGTGGAATTTTAATAATTTTAAAATCCTGCTTTGTTAAGATTAAATAATAATATAACCTTCTAGGTTTTTGTGAAAGACTTACCCATGATTTGTAAAGACAAACAGAGTTGCACTTAAACAAATAATGAAATTGGAGTCATAAATTCAAAGATTTATTTAAACCTCTTTAATCAGATTACGTCACTGCAATAACAAAACACCCCTTACTATGGGAGCAAATTATTTTGGTGTTATACATTTTCATTAAAACAGTGCAAACAATAACATTTCACATATTCTGGTGTGAATTAACTACTGAGGAAGGGACCCATTTTTCTATTATAGCACCATTCACGCACTGAAGCCCAAATGTCTTTTGAAGTATTTTAGACCTATATTTATGATAACAATCAAGTACAGATTTTTTTTTTTATTTAATTTGTTTTTCTGATAATGTAAATAGCAATGGTTTCTTTTTCTGTGGTATAAAGACAAAACTAAGGCACATCTTCAGTTCTCAAACAATAATCTAGGGAATAAAAAGTGTTATTTGGTTCTGGATTTTAATTATTTCAGTGCTGCAAAATCAAAACAAAAAATCTAAGAAAAAAGCTTGTACAATAAGTAGACTATCAAGATTATATTTAATTAATTATTCTAAACTTTGACATTAAATTCATGCTTAAGGATGGTGGACCTCATTTGGCTTAAAAACTAAATTCCAAACATTTTGATAGGAGAGGGCACTCCAAATAAAGACTGGTTAAAACACATACATAGAACTTTGCACGCTACATGGTGACCATAATAGCTATGCTGAGACTCGGTGCATAAATGCCTCCTCCCCACAGCTTCTGGTTGTTTTTTATATTATTTTTTTTCCACATTTGCTTTGGCCCAAACACTGTGAGCCTC
The DNA here is from genome assembly GCA_034780135.1 of Jordanella pulchra. Classification (NCBI taxonomy): domain Eukaryota; kingdom Metazoa; phylum Chordata; class Actinopteri; order Cyprinodontiformes; family Cyprinodontidae; genus Jordanella; species Jordanella pulchra. The sequence continues at coordinate 10,459 of JAUZNJ010038321.1, forward strand.
TCTACTCTTAAATTAAAAGGATTTGCAGCGGATATGACAAATACACCAATTTCACACAGAGTGCATTCTTTAATGTGTGTTATGTTTTGTACATAGTCCTACAAGTTGTTTAAGAGAAAGAGGAGCATGACGCATATTAAACAGTTAACTATGTTCTCAAAAACAAAGCTCTGCACTGTTTAGTATTCAGTGGTTCCTGTATAAAAATATATTTTATAAAAAAGATTGAGATAAATTATTTTTGAAAAATGACTGATGAACATGTGTTTAGTGTAAATATATGAGTATATAAAATGTTTAAATTGATTTTATATCCTGGGTGTTATACTTTTTTTTCTCATTGGTGTTTGCGCCTTTTTGGGGTGGAGGATTTACAAAGCAATATATTTGAAAATATTGTATCATTACATGTCAAAATGGATCTCTTAGCAATAATAAATCCTTAAAAAAATGAATCTAGGCACCTATCGCTATTTAAGAATAATCTCAATCACCCAGAATTCTTAATTGAGCTAGATCTGATTTCATCAATACTCATTTTGTTAAAAATCTTCATTTGTTAGTTTAGCCATCCCACCATATGTCTGCTACAGTGTTAACCAATGACAACACATGTATGAACAAATTCATAAAGAAATTTATTTGTTTTGTTAGGATTTATGCTCTGTTTATCAGACACATAAAACCCGCCAACTATGTATTTTATTTTTGTAGAACGATTACACCAGTTTTGTTTTGTCCTAGTCCACCTATTCTTGTCTTATGGGAACTCTAAATTATTCTCCCTCTACCTCATGTGTATAGCTTGTAGGTATAAACAGATCGCAAATGACTGGTAAGAATGTATTTAAGTTATTTAACATCTTTGTATAACAAAGGCGGAAAAAAAATCTGAAATAATAAATGAAAGTTTAAAATTGTAACTTTTGTAGTCTCATCATTTGTAGAAAGTTGTTCATGGTAAATGGCCTGTATTTGTATGGGAAATCATAAAGTCCTTGGACTCCAAAGGATAATAACCACCATTCTGTCAATAATGGTGGTTAGCTTTACTGTAGGTACAGGTGTCCCGCGGTTCACCGACAGTGAAAAAGCTGCCGTACACAGCCACCACCACAATCAGCAGGCAATAAAGGAGAAGTGTGGGGTTCTGTCCCTTGGTTGCAGAACAAACTCCTGCATCCTATGCAACTTTAGTAATTGCTATTAAAAAGTGTAAATGGACAAAAATTTATTTTTTTAAAGAAATGCAAAGATAATTAAGCTCTGCTATGGGTCACACAGCCAATGCATCAAGTTGATAAGGAACAACACAGCTATTTTCACCTGAGATAAACATAAGGCTGCAGGTACAGCATACAAAATATAAATACCAAGGATGAAGCGCCTATATCAAGTGATGTTATCCCAGGCCGAGCTAGGGCTGTCAGCTTGCCTGCATACACTTACAAGAAAATTTATTCACCTACTTATGCAATTTAATTTATTGCTAAATTAAAACAAACTGTAGCCTGTTTACAATAAATTATTCAAATGAGTAATTTCGACAGTCAATACTAATACTGTAGGTCATTTATTTTATTTGAAGATGCTTGTAAGGACAGCTGCAGTATTTAAATCTTTCTACATCATCATGACCAGTATATTTAGAACTAGTATCTTCCAGCATGTCATTGGAAATAAAGCTTGGTGGGCATTATAACAGTTCTTTTTTAAAGTCCATTAAGATTCAGACCTGTGTTTGCTTACAGCCTCTATAATTAGTTCTCCATGAGTTTCAATATACTCTACAGTTGAGGCTACCAAACCTTTTTAACACAAAATTTTGCCAAAACTTGGTTAAAAATACACTTATATTCTCAAAATCAATTAGTCATAGTTATTCTAAAAAAATGTGTTTGGTTCTGTCTACTTATAAATTGTTTTTTCTCCCAAACACTCTAACAATCAATTGCTTAACAATTATAATTATTGTTTTCTTTTTTGGTAGTGCAGTCAAAGAACCTTGGAATCCATTCATTTTTCAGGGTTGCAAACTTTTTCTTTCTTACTTTATAGACAAAGTAATTAAGGTGAGAAATAATATTTATTTCTAAGTATAAATAAATAATAAATACATGAGATTGATAATCTTCCCTCCTGCTATGACTGTTACTTTAAATCTCTTCCAGCCAACCTCTTTTGTGCTCATCAAAATTGCTCCTATTAAGCATCAAATTATGCACCACTTTCTTCCCATTCAACTGAAACAGCTCTTCTTAGAGTCTTAAATGACATTTTGATTAAAAGTAATGCAGGGAAATGTTCTGTCCTGCTTATGTTAGATCGGCACATTTTATCAGGATCCCTGGATTCGATTTAAAGCTGGATTAAAAGTTTCTTTACACCAGAAAAAGAAACTGTAGAGATTAAGGAGCTGCTCTACATGCTTGGTCCAATGGCTAAATCTTCTGTTAGAGATTCTGTGATAACATTTGACCCCAGCTTTAAGCCCGAGCATCATATCAGATCTGTGATTTTTTCCTGTTTCTACTTTTTGCAAAACATTTCCAAACATGGTCTTGTGTCTTTTGTCCTGAGTTGAAAATCTTAGTTTGCTCTTTTGTTTTGTTGCACCTAGATTGTTGCAATGCAATTTACACGTCTTAAAACAAGCTACCATAGACAGATAGCAGTCTGTATGAAATGCCATTGCCACTGATCTCACAATCAGTTACGTGACTTCACCACTAATGCACTAATACATTTCAAGATCTTACCCTTGAGTCCTGAATTGTCAGACACCAGGCCGGGTATCTGAATCTTTATATACCCATAGTAGGGTTCTGTGGTCCTGTATTCTGCTGATTGTTCTGCTGATTGAAAAATAGAGTTTTTTTTGTTAGTGGTTCTAAAACTCTGAAACTCCCTTCCTCTGACTCTGAGGCTCAATCCAAAAACCTAGCTCCTTGTAGCTCTTACCTCCTGTTTCTAACTCCTATCCCTTCACCTTTTGCAGGGTCAACAATAAGAACATCCAGGGTAAGAAAGGAGGTTGTTCTGCAATGGGCAGGTACACGAATGACACTGGTCAAACTGGAAGTACAGCCGTCTAAAAAAATCCCACAAAAATGAGTTATACAAATGCAACAAATGAGCAAAGCTCTCCATTATAAAACTATATGAATGTGTGAACATTAGTGTGTGTCACACAGTACAGGTGAGGAAATAATATATTTCTGTTAAGCTCCATTTAGATGAGCTGTGTCTATTCATCCTGTCATGCAAAGAGTTTTAGGCAACCATATAAATCCTTGTGGTGGCTAAGGATGCCAGGAAGTCCATATAATAAATTAATTGGCACTCAAAAGAAACCTGCTTCCTCTTTCCAGTTGCATTCATACTACCAGTACTATTTGGATAGCACTTGTTATGGCGTCCACTAATGCACTTCTGATGTGCCTTAACTGTTTTTACTGATTTGAGGTCTTCAGATTGAGCCTGAGATGAGCAGACTCAGGGGCCTCCTTCAACGGTCAGATAAAACCGTATCTTTTGCTTTTGTTAATTGTTTTTCTTGTGTATATTATGTGTCAATAGCCATATGTCATGTTTGGCGTTGTCACTCCTAAAATTACTGATCATAGAAGTTTGTGGGTAGAACATTATAAAAAGAAAAGGTTTTAAAATGTTTGCAAGGCATAATATGCCTCTTTTCCTCTTTCAAAACAAACATTCTAAATTCGGTGCATAACTATCCTTAAAACATTGCCCATGGTTATCAAGTTGAAACTCAGCTACTGAAGGCTTGACTTAAAGATCTGCCTCTTCTATGATTTGACATGCTTTTCTGTGGCTGCTGCTTAAACTCTTGACTCTATCCCCGAGCCACCACCCCAAAGAAAATTTCCCTGGAAAACAAATGTCCGAAAACATGCAATCACCATGTTTTTTTTTTTTCCCACAATGCTATAGTGTCATGTATACAATACAAGGGCAGCAGGGTGTGAGAAGAAGCTCTATATTTCAAATCTCCTGAGCGCTGTTAAACTTGTCTAGGACCAAACCTTTTAACAAAAAAATATTATTGAGCCAAGCCAACATTATTTTATGCTATGAAATATAATGTCTTAGAATGTTGGTGAAATTAGGGAATATATAAAAATCTGATAGAGATTTGTAGGGTCTTTGCAAGATCATGTCGCATCAGCTTAACTTTGCTTTGACGTGTTAGATTAATTTAGTTTAAACAAATCAGAGATATTATTGTAATGTTACACTGGAGATTACTAAAGCACAGAGGTTTCCGAAATATTATATCATGATTATGATATAATATTTTTGTTTTCGCTTCACTGTATTCAGGCATGACATATTTCAACAAGCTCTCTCTCCTGAGCAGATAAGAGTTAGAAGATTTAAGAGTTTTCTCTGTCAACAGTCTCTCAAATATCTTGAGGCCTGATCGCAAAGCCTCAAAGCCCCATTAATCCGAAAGAAAATGAAATTTGTTATCCGAGTCTGTGAGTGGCAGCTTTATATCCAGTTGTGAAAATAAAACACATTTATTAGTGTATCTTTTCTAATGCCTGAAACATCAGTAAAAAAGCCTATGATATACTTGACACATGTTAATAACTGAGAGGTGCAGTAGCAGCACCCTCTTGATGTTGACTGTTATTCCTCTGAGTTCTTGCCACTGTTTTAGGAGGAATTAAAAGGCTTTAATCTATATTTCAACATACTGGCATCCTACAGCGCATTGCACCAGTGCAGGATGTTTTTCATACCTTTCAAAAAAAAGATTTTTGTGTTAAGAATACCAAACTTATACTTCATGCGTTTATAGCTGTGTAGCCAATATGAATCATTATTCTAATAAAGTGAAAATTCATATACGCTTTGTGGAAGTAACCCTTATCCTGCTAAAAGAGACCAAAGCAATCAGGGAATATAATGTCTGGCAAAACCTTTCTATATTAATTTCAGGACATATATGTTTTCTTGCAGTCACATACAGTATATTCTACCCACACATATATGTCAGGATGAGGAGATAAACATCATCACCCACTATGCCTAGTCATTAAATGATTGATTAGTATCCATGATGGCCTTTAGCAGTTTTACTGTGCAAAGTTCATTGAAAGGCCTTAGTTTTGCAATAGACAATGATGTTTTATCAAAACCTTTTTACAATATCATAAATAACCTACAAGTCTCAGAGGAAGCGCGTGGTTGGTAACCTCTTACTTTGACCGTTTGATTTGTTTATTTAGGCTTACCTTTGTAAGGCTGGTAGGCGTCTGTTTAGTCTGAGAAAACTAAAAAATAATTTTAGGTGAATAATAAATATTAATTGCAAATTATTCTGAGGAAAGTTTGACTGAGATCTTTATTGCATAAGCTTTCTTTGCCTTTTTTTCCTAAACCCGGCCCTGTTTATGGCTGTTTTCAATCGTTGTTATGTGCCTGTCAAGACTTGGTTCATCAGGTGAGAAAAACACATGTGGTTAGCCTGTTTGAAAACAGAAACAAAGTTCAATAAATTTCTGCCAAGGGAAACAGGCCATTGTATTCTATGTACAGAGTATAGACAAGGTTGATTTGAAGCTGATGAATAGTCTCCTCAGTGTGGAATGGGTAATGGAGCTTTTAGAGGAGGATGTTTTATTTATGCCTGATGTGAAGAAAAACATCCAATAAACACTTCAGTAGAATTACAGAATAGGCTGTTTAAAGCATTAAACACCGGGATAAGCACTGGAGTTAATATATATCAAATATGTCTCATGATTTGATGAGCTGTTAAAGCTATCAGTATTTTTTCACTTGAGGATCCAAGTCCCTGCACATTTTCTCAAAGACTACAGGGACAAATCTCATCAAGCATGCCTGAGGCCTCTCGGCAGAATGTTTCAGATGATGATAGCCAGCTCAGAGGTTTTCAACACTTGCTCGAAATCATAAAAATGTCAGCCGAACAAGACAAATCTCATTCTTTTTAGAAACTCTTTTTCTCTTAACAAGCTGCTCTCCTGAACCACTTACTGTGAATAATTTTGCATGGCTTATAAATTCCACGACCTCCTGAGCTGATGTTCTCCTTCTGGAAAAATGAAATGAGAAATAAACTAATGATGAGATAAATAATATGAGGACATTTCCTCCTGTTTTAGAAAAACAAAGTTGAGGGGCAGGAAAAGTCTCAGAGATCCTGTACCATGTTTTTTCTTCTTTTTTTTGTGGGGTGGGGGAGTAGAGGCTGATGGGGTAGAAGTCTGTTTTTGTTGGCAAGCTTTCTGCACTAACAAATCAACCAGAAGGATTGGATTGCCTGCCAGAAGAAGTGTAGAGTTATAAACCCTTGATTCTTTCTGATACTCAATTGTTCATCAAATCCTCTTAGGAGATACTGTAAGTCTTCTAGCAGAAACAAATCTCAGAAAAACAGTATATCATGGTAGATATCCTAGACAAGACAGTGTTTTGATGTATGACCAGTGGACGTCTGCAATGGACATGTCCTCCTCAGTCCATCAATTTATCTTGACAGTAAGTACTTTGGAGATTACTCAGTGGATATTCAGAGGCAAAACTACAGAGCATTATAAAGTAGAAAAGCCAACTTAGATCAGGATGTTTCCTTCAACCAGGACAGCACCTGTTTCTAGCATCAAGTTTGTATGAAATATTGACAGCGGGCACAATTTGTGGGTCTATTTTTCCCCCAAATGTTCCTTTTATAAAAGTACATGAAAAAAAAGAGCCCTTGTGGAAGTTTCTCCCATCTGCTGACCTGCAGCCGCTATCTGTGTGGCGGAAATCAGTCGGAGTTGTGGTAAACTTGTGTGTTGCCAGGACGAGGCGTATCATGGTAGGCTAATGAAAGTTTTTTTTTGGGGGGGGGTTGTGAAGCTCCTATTCAGCGTATGCTCCAACTGTGCAGTAAAGATTCCCCAGCTGTCCTAAGGATTATCCCCTGTGCTTAAGTTATCAGAATCCATGGCACCGGGACTAGAGCAGGCGCCTCTGACCAGAAGAATGTAGAATTACATGAAAACAAAGCAAAAGAGATTGATGGATAAAGCTCTTCAAAGTCCAGCATAAAAACTGGTAAGAGACCTTGAAAATGGCAAAGTAATGCACCGTTTAATATTTAGTACCAGTAGTTACAGGCTTAGATGTATTTATGAAAAAGATATTTAAATTAATAGTTTATAATTTTCCTATCATTGTGCTGTACATCACATCTTACCTAGTTACTGATGTTTGCATGAAAAGGGACAAAAATCATCTTATGGTTAGATTGTCTTTGGCAAGAGTATAAAGTTTAGCATTTCCAGTAATTTCATTAAAATTACTCATATCCTTTGCAACACCAGTTATCGACTTGTTTCTATCGAGTGCAGAAAAGCAATCATGTACAACATTTTTCTTAATCAAGGCAAGGAAAGTTGATTTGCATAGCAACTCTTAGCTACAGGGCAGAGATGAAACTAAATAAGAAAGAGAAAATACATAGCATTGGCATAATAAGGGAAGAAATAGAAAGGTTGGACCACAAACCTAAACTAATGATGTTTCACTAAAAAGTTTAGAGAGAAATAAATAAGCTTCTAACATTGATTTGAAACAGCTTAAAGTTCCATTACTTTAACAATCTTCAAAACATCTTTTTTTTGTTCTTTACCTATGATCCAGTGTGATGAAAAAAACCTTTTAGACCAGCAAAAAATACCGTACACCCTTTTGGAAGCAATAGATGAACCACCATAACAGTACAAACTTGAAGCAACAGGTGGATCCCCAGAACGAGAAACTCTGATTTGGAGTCTGATTATGAGAACTGACAGGAGGACCAGGGCAATGATAAAGACTGAATAATGGTGAGAACTTATCATCCCCCAGATCACTGTACAATGTCAGGATTTAGTGCACAGGGTCTGTTAGATTAGTGCAGCTAAAGCATGTTCATATAGAATACATCCCTGTACTGATGTACATCTCTTTTAACAGCATGATGGTCTACAATATTTTTAGTATGTATTCATGTACACCTGTCCTCATAACTGCATGAGCCAAGCACCTTTAATATCCTTCTTTTCTCTCTTAGTCCATGTGACATTTTCCTCCTCTTCATTTGTGTTTTCTCTAGAGATTAAAAAAACGCTAGTTTTAGACAATTGATTATGACACACTGAACCATATTAAACCTTCACTAATCCATTCATTGTTTTTCTTTCTTCTTCTTTTTCTTTGCCATCTTCTTTATCGTTGCTTTGTCGTCATCTTCGCCGTCTACTATTTCTTCTGTTTTATGGTGGCTGGCAAGCAAAGTTCAGTCCATTAACAGCACCAAATAACATGTCCACTTGCTATTGAATCCTCTATGTTGTATATCCAGCTTGGCTCCAAACAGACTCCAAAGTGAGAGAAAATGCAGAAAACATCAGAAATTACTTTAAAAGTTTTGGATCACTGATATCAGTTTAGTAAATTTTCTTTTTCCCTTATGCACATTTTTGCAACAAAAAATAAATGATTTGTTTTTAAATTATACTAGGTTTGTCTGCTTTGTGTTTGTTTAACTTTTCAAACATATCTTTATAACAAATCTTACTGATGAAGGAGAGGTTCGTGATAGGACCATAGCTCTGCATTGGCAGCCTGTCCAAAAAAGCTTCTGTTTTTTCCAACACTGGTTTGCTGATTTCAGTTTGTGATGCCTGGGGGAAACCTGGGGGATGGATGGATGGATGGATGGATGGATGGATGGATGGATGGATGGATGGATGGATGGATGGATGGATGGATGGATTTGCTGCTGTCCTTAGTGGATTGGTCAGATTCCATTGATAAAAGAGGGTTTGACTACCTGTGAAATTATGCAACAGTAAGAGACAAAAATGTTCTTGCTTTTTTGAAATTTTAAGGTGTATCTCTTGAATATCTTTTGATGTTGTAGTGAACCTGGAGTCAAGTCTTTTGCAACCTAAATTTCGCTTTTCAAAACTTTCACATACACTTTTTTTCAACCTCTTTTCACTTCTTACTGGTGAAGCATTTCTCCACAGAAACTTTTTCTTCTAGGTACAATTTTCACTTTAATTGGAGCAAACGAATCAATGGCACCTCCATCCATCCATCTTCTCCCGCTTCATCCATCAGGGTCGTGGTTGGGATGGTGCTTATCTCCGGCAGACTATGGGCGTATGACACCTTGAATGTTAAAATAAAAGTCATTAACCATCTCACCTACTTATTTAAGGTACAGAGCTGAAGTAAGATAGTAAATACATTTAAAAGTTTCAGTAGCACCGTCCTTTAAATAATCCACTTAAAGCTGGTATTTTGAGGGGATCCATCCATTATCTCCTGCTTGTTCCGCCAGGGACGTGGTTGGGCTGGTACCTATCTACGTCAGACTTCGGGCGTAAGGCAGGGTACACCCAGGACAGGACGCCAGTCTGTCGCAGTGAACTACAATTTTTTTTAATTATTTCCCAGAGTGAAAATATTTATGACAGCACATGATCTGAGAAGATGAAACAGTGTTTGAGTGTTTAAAGTGTTTTGGGCATCCCCAATTCCCTTCCTGGCTAGTTTTTCATCATTGCGTCACAGTGCCACTTGAGGTATTTTCAGTGTCTTCAGGCGCATTGAGTACTTTCATGCTGAGGGACACATGTATTATACTGGCTTCGAATTTAAAGAAAAAGTTTTTGAAATCATGAGTAGTTTGTCCGAATGTGAATGTTGTTGTGTCCATTATATTTTTTTCTAGATTCCATTTCCTGTCCTTCAAAAATAAAACACACAGAGTCCTGGGCCTCTGCATTGATTCACCTTTACAATCTACTCCTAGAAAATAGAGACCACAGGGATTCTGAACAAAACAGTAAAGTAAACTTTTGCAATCATTAAAAGCTAAAATTGTTTTAAGGTCCTTGTTGTCCAAATTCGCTCCTCCAGTTGATAAAAATTTGAATGTTGCAAGTTTTTTTAGCGTATCATAACCAGGGGTCATGGTTGGTTGATCTTGGAATATACATTGTCTTGACAACTTGGAAAGTCTTCAAAATATGGGAAACACTGATGTTAACACAGGAAAAGGCAGTGCTTTTCCTCCTACATTCTCCCTTTGCAAAAAAGTTCTCTTGCTGCCCTGGAAGAAGTCAGAATGAATGACAAGTGGAATGGTAAACAGTGTGACAACATGTTTTGTGTGTCAGTATAAGTGGCCCTGCAGCCCAAAGTTTTTGCACAGCTGCACACTGCCCCGCTGACTGTACCAGACAGCGTGGCACTGGTTCAAAAGTAACGCTGAGCTCATGGGTCACATCTAGTGCCGCTTAATAACAGAAGGCAGTGAAACTACTGCTGGTGCCCATAAACGAAGAAAGTGTAACACAAAGTAAATCTTCAAGCTATGTGGAAAAGCAACTCACACATTCACTCCCCACTTCCACCATAACGGCATTAGTGACAAATATGGTGTGAGAAAACACGTTAAGGAGATAGTAATTCCATCTGCAAATGCATAATATTATACCTACCAAGATTCCCAGCCTAGCTGTTTTTTTTTTACTATGCTGGAATTTACCAACTGAATTGAATACTGCAGGGTTAGCTGGGTTTTGTTTGAAAAAGAAGGTGCTGGAGGGTCTGTAACTACAATTCCAACAAGCCCAGTTGGTTGCTTCAATAAGAACCTCTCGTGAGAACATAAGAAAGGGAAAGACTACATTGTCAGTGGGGGCTCGTCTTTATTTCGTGTTAATTTGGTCATTTTTGTGCCAGGGTCAGCTCCCTAAGATTAGTGGTGCTGAGTGTGGGTGTGTGTGTATGTGCTGCAGGGTTTAGTAAAATTGTTAATCCATTGATTTAACTGGAGCTAACATGCTGGCAGGGGTCCAACAAAAGACTTAAGTCACAATTGGAGTAGGGTGGATATATTAAAAGGGGATGGTGGGAAAGTTCAAATGCTGCCCTGGAGGAGGAAACCACAGGAGCAATCTTTGTTGGGCTAATTAAAAAGCCTGGAAGTAATCTAAATAGTCTGATGTGTTTTCTAATGTTGTCAAATCATCCAAAGATACCTTTTGTAAAATAGTTATTCCTTTTAGCAGTTCATTTAAAAATTAGGCTTAAAATAACATAAATACAGATTTTTTTGTTTGTATTACACAAATATATCTGCATTTTCTCAGAGAGGTGTCATTAATAAACTTTCTCATGCACAATGCATTAAATAATCATTTCATTTTAGAAATAATGGAAAAGGGGGCTGCTCTGTGAAACGTGCTGACCTATAGAGAGAATGAGAAATTCTTGGAACAGGTTAAAACAGGACAGTGTGAGCACAACCATCCAGGACAAAGAAACATTCCTTGTGTAAGTGATACTAGTGTGTATGTCGTTTTTTTTCTTTATCATGTCTGTGTTTTCAATTAGGCAAGCAGGCGTGTTGAGAGAGATGAGCAAGATTACCATGAAAGAAAGAAAAAACACTCATCGTGCAAGACAGCTATTTATGGAGCTGCTGTAGCCTCGCAGGAATGGCTCTGCACCTTGACTTATTGAATATTGGAGAAGTTGTCGACAGGTTGAGCAACTGCCTCCTTCACTCTGTCTTTCTCTGCTTTATTCAACACAGGTCTGCAGCTGTCAGTGTGGGTTTCATTCCATGGCCAGCTGGGGTAGATGATTGCACCTTGCAGTTTTACTTCTTAGTGACCCCACAGGTCTCACTATAACATGAGGCCATAGATACAACACTATGCATCCAAAAATATTCCTCCAATTCTATTTTCTTTATTTTCCAGAGCTGGTACTGTTTTAAAGATATAAAATCAAATTTTGAGAGAGATTTGCACAGGTTTTGTCACAGTCTGGCTAAAAGTTGCCATAAATTAAGCTACGTCTTTCCACTTCTTGAGTGGAAGCTATGCAAATACTTTACCAGCTGTTAACGAAAACAGTCTTTTAATGCTGATGCTGCTACTGAGAAGCAGATTGTTATTTTTTAGTACTGGTGAGATGTTAATGTGGCCTCAGTGAAAGAGGGGAGATGTCACAAGTGTTGAACACAAAATTAATTTTTATGACACGTTAGGGCATGCCTGTGGTCCATGCATGCTGCAAGAGAGAGAGAGGGAGAGAGAGGGAGAGAGAAAAGTGAACTTCAGAAGATTTTTTACAGGGCTGAATAGAGTATCAAAGTCTACAATTTTCCTCTGCTCAAGTCTCAGACAAAAGGCTGTATAGCCTCTATGAAAAAAATATTTAGACTGCTTTTTTAATTATTATCCAGGTCATGGCAACCACAAAACAGGCTTAAATCTAGTTGGCTTCTGATTTAAGCCTGTTTTGTGGTATTTAATGATGCTCGTTGTGCTATCTGTGCCAAAACACTAAAAATAGCTTTAACATTATCTCTGTAATCATTTTATTTATTATTCTCTCAAACTAAAGTCAACCAAAATGTCCTCTTTTCCTGTGAGTAGATGGTCCTGTCAAGGATTTCATCCCCATCCAACAGCATTTACAGGCAATATAGTGCCTGTTAAGCTCCAATTAAGAGTAGGAGATGTTCTTGTATAGTCTGGGAGCTGCCACAGGGTGGGCTGTTGTAGTGAACTAAAGAACTACAATAAAAGAAGAAAAAAACAAACAAAACAGATGAAGTATCTCCATAGGATTGTCTCCTCCAGGTTACTTTTATTGGACTCAAGCCTCGATATGTCAAGTGTTTTTGATAATTTTCTGTCTTTTTTTTAGCCTAGCCTGCCAGACTGAATTATGTAATCCACGTGAACCACCACTGACTCCAGCCAGATCTGACTGGATAAATCACAGCTTGGGAAACATGACTTTACGATACGTCATTCTCTGCACCTGAATTATCCATAATGCAGCAGTGCTTTTCTGATAGCATAACAAGAAGCTGGTGACTGTAACTTAGCAATGTTGCGATGAAAATTAAGAACGTAACAGAGAGAACACTGTGTATTAGTCAGACTGGCCAGGTTTTTTTTGTTTTGTTTTGTTATTCTAATTATCTTTTCTACAGAATGCATTTGAATTACATGCACATAATTAGTTATTCTATGTAGATGAAGATATATTTCAGTATTTTTTAGGGTAGCCACTCTGTACTTACTTTACTGATGAGTAGATAACAGTTAAACTGACTCTGTGAAAACTGTTAGAGAACTAACAACTGTTAGAGAACAAAACCGACAGACATTAACCACCCAAACTTAACCTTGATCCTCTTCTATTTAACTGTTATAGATGCACAATTTCATCTCAGTTTGTTGAAAACACTTCAATAATTTCAAGATCATAACTTTTTATTACAAATAAAACTGTTGAAACTTTGTTTATTTTAGGGCAGCATTATTTTAGAAGTTCATTGCTTTGGAGTTTGTTTTTTAGATTATATTAGGCTCCCTTTAAAACTAACTTTTGCACAGTACCTTTATATTTAAAGTCTTGACAAAGGTCTGTTTTTGACCTATGGGCAGCTGCAGCTCTGGTGTTGCTCTCAAAGGCCTTAACTGCAGTCTCGCTTACTGTGGGGTCTAATAGGCTGCAGCTGTGTCAGATTGAGATCAGGTGATTGATGCTGTAAATATTTCACTTTCTGTATCACAAAGGGCTCCCTTCTCACTTTATTTATATGTTTCAGTAAAATGTGTCCATTGGTTTTACTCTTTTGGCTAAAGCAGCCTTTAAACATCTGCCTCAATGTTGCTGCTTTTGTTAGCTGTGAAATCTATATTGTAATAGTAATAGTCTATACATTGCACAAGTTAGAGAACAACCAGCTTAGGACTGTAATTTGGGCAATCTTTTACTCATTAGTTTTCTGTTTAATACATCCATGGTACTTCTTTATAGCTCTCCTTTGCATGTTGCTGTGTAATGCAACCGACCTGTATGTCTTTAGGTCCTCTGGAGAATCCTATATTCTTATAAATGCTCTCACATTTTAATCAAGAAGTTTTCCTCTAATTGTAGACAGTAAACATGAGTCCAGGTCTTGGAATGTGTCGCTGGAAACTTTGACCAGAACTGACAGATGTAACTGATTGGGGGAAAAAAAGGAACATACAAGCTTTTTGCTTTTTCAAACATTTTTTGAAACAATGGAACATTTTGCTTATATAAAAATCTTTCAAATTAAAATAAATTAATGATTTTCTTATGTTTAGGTAGATCACATACCTTTGGTTAAAAGCCTTGGTTCTGTCAAATTCTCAAACAAACAACAAAAAAAATGATTGCCTCCAATTATCCTAAGCATTCCTTGACTTCATTTGAAATTGAATGAGGTTAAAAAAGGGTTGCTGGAGCAATAAGTCAAGGTCCAAATATAAAAGCAACAAATATTACCATACTAACAGTTTTAAACTGCAGCTTACCACTAACTTAGTTAAGTTCAAATATCCTACAGAAATAAAGAAATTTTAACGGTTGAAATTGTATTAACGAGTAAAACTAAAGCAATCTGATATCTAAGCGTCAGGTAAAGGGCCATCTACTGGACAGCTATGCATCCATTTGATTTGTGGTTGATTTACAGCTAGTTCTTGGCCTTTTCGTCCTGTGCATAGATACAGTATGAGGTACTATATACGGTGAATACTCTCTAAAATAAATGGAAACTTGATATTGCATTATTATTTCTTCTCTGTGGTTAATGCAAGACTTGCCCAATAATTGACCTGGCTAAACATAAAACAAGACCCACCTTTCTTCGTCTGATGCTGACCCATCCAGTTTGCTGATCTTGCTGCAAGATTTTATTGTAAAATCTCGATTTATTGGTTTGGAACAGAAGATATGTGAAAACTGTTTATTGGGATGGACATATTTGTGTGATGGTGGTGTTTCTGGATCACAGCCTTTATTAGCTCTAAAGGTATTTGGAATACTTTTTCTCAGAGCACAACATAAAAATGATGTAATATGATAAAAACACAGACTTGGGTAAAAAAAAACAACAAAACACACATATAAAATTTATTTTGTATTCAGGTCTTAAAACTAACAAGTTACTTTTGAGATTTGTTTTGGTTGCCTGTATTACTTATATTATACTGATGTCTCAAATGCTTTTTCTTTTCACTCTAGTCACCACATAGTGATGTCAAGGAAAGGTGGGAGGGAATTATTTGCATTAAATAGTGCCACAACTATTGTTTGTTGAACCAACAAGGAGTCATTTCTCATATACCTGGGATTACCTGATTAACCATCCAGTAATGGTTAGGGTAAAACAATATATGTTATCATTTGTTGAGTGGAAGAAGTAAACCATGCTCATCAGACATAACATAGCTGAAAATTAAACATGATCCGATATACAGTGGCCATAAGGTTCTGATTCCTATCTCTGAAGATGACTATCTATAGATACCAATACTTTTTCTTTGCTTAAACATTTAGCATTTAAGCTTCTATAGTTAAATACCTGCTCTGTCAGATATATTGTCCAAAAATAAATGTGAACACCCTTTATCCTGACATGTGACCAAAGACTGACACAAATCTTACATTGAAGTACCTTCTTTTAAAAGCTTTAAAAGGATGGTTAGGTTCCAGTTTACAAGTTTATTTCTGCTCATTTACACCAAATAAGCAGAAACAAATACAAGTCAAGCTTACAAGTATTTTGAATTAGAGGTCATTAGAATATGACCATGGTATTCAGACTCCGATTATTTTTCAATTTAGAGCCGGCATTGATTTGTAGCCCCAAGCAATAATGACATCACTAAGAGTCTATTCTAGAAGGTGGCTGGCGAAGACCAGGGCTTCATGGACTGCATCCAGAAAACATTGTAACCTTCCTCTGAAGCTGTGTAGAGGTGTTCAATTTCATCCAAGCTTACAATACCACTGCCAAGACAGCAAAACTAATGTGAAGCGGAAATGCCACCTTTGTAACCCCAAACCACACACTTTGTGACAAGAGTTGGTAAGTTACAAGCAAAGCTGAGCACACAGACTCTGCAGGGCAGGCAGTCGAAAACGGTCTATAGATCAGAAGAAAAAAGGTGAAGTAATTAGAAGTTGTTTTGTTAAATAGGAATATCTGACAGTAGAAACAATTACAGACCAATGTGCAACAGGTGCAGGGTGGCTAGACAATCACTGAAAAGTCAAGCAATTTGAGGTGCAGGTGCATCTTGGGCAAAAACTAGCACTTTGGAGGAAAGCACTGTTTTTAGTAGCATAACATGTCACTTTCAGGAGCTGTTAGATCAAATGTCTGATTAAAAACCTTGTGCTTGGGGAGGGCCAGATTTGCTTAAAAATAATTTCTCAACTGAACAGACTTGTTTCTTTTTCATTGACAGCTAATAATGCAATTTCAAATTTCAGTTTTTGGCTTGTCAAAGTAATATTAAATGACTTGGCAAGCTTTCTGGAATCAAACCCTTCAGACTTTGTGTACTTAATCATAAAAACCTGCTGGGTTTGGCTTCCTCAGTTAACTCAGAGTGGCTTGATCCAAGAAACATAATCAAATGCTCTTGAAAAGGCTGGCCTTGGTGGGCAACACCGACAGAAAAATGTCACCTGATAGTCTGTGATATTGGGGTAATGGTTTAACCTTACTCTTTCATAAATGGTCATGTTAGTGTAACCTTACAACAGGACTATTTTGGCAGCATATACCCTTTTATGTTAATAGTCCGATCAGACCATTTTAAAATATTTACAACCTTTTAAAGGTATGAAAACAATTATTTCAGATTTATAATCCAAGTTTAGTGCCTATTGATGTATGAAGTTACTTGACGTGGAGAAAAATGTGTGTGCAACCCTCTGCAATGTGCAACAACTCGACAGATCAACAAGTGAGCAATATCTGATCTGTGTTAAATTTACTGTTGAGGTAACAGTGATGCCAGTTTTATTCTCTGACCTGTTCAGCCGCTGCTGGCTTGGAGCCCTCTCTAGCTATCAGTCGGCAGGGCTAAGAGGATAATGTGTTAGCTGATATCTTAGCTCAGTGTGGTGCTGAAATAGGAAAAGGGGGAGTACGGAGGAGTTATTGATGGAGCACTTTGCTTTCTGCTTAGAATGATGAATTTCAGCCCTATCACACCAGGTCTTGCTTTACAGGCAGAGACAAATGCACTTGTTTCTTCAAACCTAATATCGATACTTTGCTGTAGCATATATTATGAACTCTGATTTGCTGTGAAATAGATTAAAAATATCAACCCTAGTCTTTGAATAAAACACATCTTTTTTCATCTAAGGTTTGTACATTTATACCTAATGTGAACATTGTAACAATAGTCAAATTGGGACACACTCCTGTGTGCATAACTATCGCCAATAAAGTTAATCATGATGATAAAGAAACTTTCCATTCCTTTTGAAAAACATGGGTTTTGCAAACAGGCTGCAGAGTGAATGGAGTCAGGATGCGGTGCCAAGCAAGGGTTCTCTTTTTCTCCTCACACTGAGCCTCTGCAGTCATGGATCATAGCGCTGGAGAAGCAGCTAATAGCTCTCTTGAACTGAGCCTGTGCTAAATACTCCCTCCTCTAAAATTATTCCTCAGAGAATCAATGGGCCCATTCTTTTGTGAGCTGTAGTTTTCTTGATGGTCCCAACCTCAATGTGAAACATTAGACAGCAATGGGGAAAACATAAAACATAATACTTGTGTGACCAGATTGTCATTGGCTGCGTTAAGAATTTTGCCCAAGATAGTGAGGGAGAGGCTAATGAGGGTAATAGGTTTTCTGAAGATCGAATCGCAGCACTGGGGCATGCACAAGGAGGAGCTTCTAGGTATCAGTGTTTTGGTAACTTTTGCAACCACTCTTGCTTTGTTGCCCTTATTCTGAGCACAGTTTCCAAGCTTTTTCATTCAAACTGAAATGCTTCTAATTGTTTTATTCAGCAGACTTTGCAACCATGGTTTTATCTGATATCGCTCTTCATAACAGAAAAACATCTATATAAAAACAAATATATATGTAAATATATATATATATATATGTACATATGTATATAATTATATATTTAGAATCTAAGTTTATTCTTTTGTTTTTAAAAAACCAATTGCACCCGCACTTTAACTGGATTGTTTTTAAACAAGAATATGCTTTGATCTAATAAATTGTATGATCCATTGTGGCTCAGGAGTTTTATGAATGTCAATATCAAGTCCTCTGCAGCTTGCATCACGTCAGACCAGCTTCATTGTCTGTGCTGAAAAAAGGTAGTCCCACAGAGTCATGGTACCACCACCAAGGTTAACTGTGGATATGCTGATATTATACTCTGGTTAACATGCAGTGTTAGTTTACTGCCACATAACTTTTCAGGTAAGGCAAGAAGATCTATTTCGGTGTTATCAGATGTTAGAGTCCTCTTTCACATATTTGCTGTATCTCATAAAGAACTTGTGACAAAATTTAAACTTGAACAATTTAGTTATTTTTTTTTCTTTTTACAGTATTTATCTTATCTTTCTTATTGCACAACTCAAACAATAGTTCTCTTGACAGATTCTCTAACCTTAGCTGTTGACTACTGCAGCTCCTCCAAAGTGACCACTGCTGCTCATCTGTTCAATAATGTTCTTTTCTGGCCATAACAAAATCTCAATCATTTGTGGTAATAATAATCTGAGGGGAGAAAAAAAAGTTTTAGTAGTTGGAAATTTCTGAACAGATTTACCATCACTCTGAGTATTTTGATTAGGTTGAAACCCTTCCTCTTATTTGAAGTAATGACAAAAATGTTTCCATAACTGTAAGGTTTTGACAAAGGCTTTAATTGAGGCAATGACTTATTTTAGGTTAATTTATAAATGGAATACATTTCTTTCTCACAGCATGCTTAAGCGGCACCTTGAGAGCAGGGGTCAAGATAAATCCCAGACTTCTGTCTGGCATCCTAAACTCTGCAAAAATGTCTGCAATCCAAAGTGGTGCAGAGAAAAAACAAACACCTCTATTTCTTGCTCTTAATATTGATGATAGTGTTTGTTCTTGAGGGCCTTTTAATCTTCCTGTAATTGTTCTTTGAGCCAGCCACAGGGATCATTACGCTTCACCCTCAGAGTTTAGCCTATCCCTTGACCACAATATCTCCACTTGTCTCACCACAACAGTCTGATCCTGAATACTTCACCACACATACCTCACAACTGCCAGGATTTTTAGGGTCTTTCCTTCCCAAATCAATTATCACAGATCTGCACGGAGTTTCCCAGATGATGAGAAAAGCCTTAGTTTCATATTCAGAGGCTCAAAACACACCAGGCCAAATTTAAATACACTGTCATCTGTGGTGAAGTAAAAAAAAAAAAAACGTCTTACATCCACCAGTTATTAATAAGACAACATTTATGATGACTTAACTACAATTTCACACAATAATAATATCTTGGGGGAATTGCAAAACTTGCGCAGAGTGGCACAGAACAAATTAAGCAGATTTATTCTCAAGTGTTCACAGCAGACCAGCGGAGTAAAGTACCAAAATCAGCTTAATGTGACTAAGCCCAGATACTTATAAAATCAGTAGTAATGGGGTATTTTCCTGGCAGTCCCATTCCCTCCAGTGTAAATGTTGGTATAAGCTGTAAAACTGTAACTGTATATTCAAAGCTTTCTTAATTAAACTTTATTGAAAACAAAAATTGTTCCTTTCATTGACACAAATTAGTGTTTCAAAAGGACAATATTTTCATGTTTTACTAATTTACAGTCTGCATTTGTGTACATCCACTGTCCCAAGCAGACTGCTCAGCTTGTCTGTTTAGTTGCTATTTCTGAGCCTTTGTTTGTACTGAACTGGAAGCTGATATGAGCTGTAAGAGGAGCCTGTTGCTACAAGTCTCTGCAAAGGTCAAACATGCTGGTTTGTTTTCCTAGAATCCCACTGGGATGCAGAAGGGATAACTTTAAGGGCTTTTACCTGTAGGCAATAAAACAAAAAAACAACCCCCCTGCCTGTTAGTTAGTAAAATGCATTTAACCCAATGGAAGGTATACGCATAAAATAATCATCGATGTTGGGAAGTCATTTGTTTGCTGATACAAAATTAAAGGCCATTAGCCTTTTGTTTAATAAACTGACATGCCTTACCAGAACCTGTGTACATAAAATCCAGCCAATACAAGTAGCAGTGTTCAACAGGTTTATTAAAAGGTAAAATGATGTTGCAGGTACCGGAAATGACTCTAACTGGGATCACTGTAGGGAGGAGGACAGGATTAGTGATCGATAACAACTTATGGTGGTTTAAGGTGCACTGATTGTTAGGTGCACTAACATTCTCAGGAGCTAGGAGGTTTTGCCTGCTCTGATGATTGATCCCAGTGGCTGGCTACGTAGGGATGATTTGGATCACTGATTGACTGATCCAGATCTTGTGGACGCTAGACAGGGCTAAGACTAGTGGGGGAGTCTTTGCCAGTTTGAGAGACATGGTACAGGAAATCAGTCCACGAGGCAGAGGTTTCCAGATTAGCTAGATGAGAGGGGAAGCTGGAATCCATACAAGAGAATTAATAACACGAGGCACACTAACCAGAGGAACAGAGGTAGGTTGAAGAGCCAAAGTCCAGGCTTGGGTCATACTCAGTTGACAGAACAATCCAGACATAGCCAGACTAGGTCATGAGGCAAGGCAGGAAGTTGATGTCCAAAGATCAGAAACCAACAGGTGTATCTGACAGGGATAAGGCAGGCAGGAAAATACAGTAATGAGAAAGGTAGGGATCAGAAGCTCAAAACAAGAAATTATGGAAGATCTACTCACACAGATGACTTTCCAAAATCTGGTGATTACCGACTGGGAGAGCTCTTGTCTTCTAAGCTATTACAACTCCTGGTAATAGGAACTGCCCCAGGTGTAATCGCTCAGCCTTGATTGCCAGGGCATGCGTTGGCTGATTACGTCATAGGGCGGCACTGTGGCCTGTTTGAATTTGAAGGCTTAAGAAGGAATGCAAACTTCTTTTCCATCACTTTTTATTTTTTATTTATTTTTTCATGTTATTTTTAGGCTCTAGTGGCCTTTTTGTTTTTGCGTTATTTTTGAAAGTACGCACACAGGAAAGAGTTGTAGAGACAGGAGAAGACGTGGTAAAAGTCAGCTGGCTGGGACTCAAACCAGCGACAGCCGTGTCGAGGACCTGAGTCTCCGTACATGGACGCAGGTTAACCACTACACTAACGCCGTGGCCATTTTCCCCCTACTTTTCATTAAATGTTGAAGCAAGGCAGCGGCTCCGTACTCAGAGGAAAAAAAGGAAATGGCGACAATCAGTAGAGAAAATTGTAACTATGGTTTAATATAATACAAGTATGTCAATAGGTTCAAATTAAATTACAGTCGGTCAACAATGGTGCTTGTAACAGAAATCCACAACTTCAGTATCAACACAGAGGAGAGATGATGCCGCAGAGCCAATGATTAAATGGCAGCATTCCTAAGGTAAAAAATTCTATGGAAGCTAAATGTTGCACATATAGCAACATTTAGCCTTCCCGCCTTTGAGGGAAAAAATAATTAATAAATGTCAATTAGAGGCTGTAATCTAAAGAAGCCCCTGATATCATGTTAACACTGACCAACAGCTGCTGCCTTTAATAAACCTGTTATTTACTCTCTCAGGGCTTACTGTACTTGCATGGTTTAATTTTTCTCAGGCAAAGATCATAGAGTCCTGTCAGGGCTTGTTTCTGGAATAGTATTACCCCTGTTTAATTTGACTGTAAATTATATATATTTTATTTTGGTTAAATTGCTTGAAAAGCATTAATTGTCAGCTTCATACAAATTTTATAACCGATTGAAGGTTAACAATGTGCAAAAATATAAACACCAAAACAAGAAATATCATCCCATCCACACAATACTACATATTTCAACTCACTAGTAAACCAGACACTGAAATAGTGCAGAGTAGTTTTTATTGTTTTCAGATGTGTAGACCCTTTAAATTAATTCTGTAATTTAATAATTAATAACAAACACCTTACATTCCATAAACAAACATCTAACTGTATTTAACATTCCAATGAAAGGAAGATTTTTAAAATTCTTCGACACTTTGGATCATAAAAAGTAACAGCATAGTTAGCAACAAGTTACTTTCACTAAGTAGTAACTGATTTACTAACTCTGCTATTTTTTGGAGGAGTAACTAGTTACTTCTTTAAGTAACTTGCCCAACACTGATTGTGAGTGCAAAACCATAAAAACAGGTTTGTTCTCCTATTCATAAGCTCAACTTTGAATGTCCTGAAATGTAATTACAAGTCAAAGGGGACCTCCAGTAACGGGTCCTTTCTCTCTTTTTAACCATGAGGGACAGGGTGAACATGAAAATGCGTCTTTTTTTTAAAGACAGTAGTTAAAAACGTCAAAGCATTTCTCCAAATACATTTCACGAACTCTATTTCAGATGTAAGTCCTTAGCATGCTTATATTATTTTAAATAATTCTTAATTACTTTTTTATTTTCCATCCTATTTGTGATTTAATTTTTCATTGTTTTGTTTCCTTATCTATTCAAATAAAATCATATGAAATTTTGAAGGAATCTTAATGTGATAACACCTTTTTAATGTTAGCTTATAAATGTATGCTGCAAGATATCAAAATTAATTTTTATATAGCCTAGTACATTTTGCAGGTGTGGCTGCAAGTGTTTTAGCTCACTCACAAGTTCGCTGAGGGCAAAGACATAAATCATATAACCGGAAACATCAGAAGATGCAGACCTTACACAGAAGGCAAAAAGTTAAGACTGATATTTTCTTTCCTCTGCAACTTGATGGCAACACAGAAGAGGGACATAACTTAAAAATCTCTGTCATTTTAGATTCAGGACTAAAGAGAAAATACATGTGGAATATTGAGTGCAGTGTATCACAGAATATTAAAGTAGTCCCAAGCTGCTACTAAATAAATGGTTTAGATCAACTTCTGTGCAAAACAAATATCAAAAAATTGGTCACTGTAGATATAATTTTACAGTTCAACCTCTTTGCTGTTTCATGGTCTGCTGAACCATAAAATTTTACCTTTTTAAAACCAGGTATTTATTTACATCCTGAATAGAGAGATGGATTTACAAGAAATCTGGGCAAGAGCAAATGAATAAAGCACATATTTTTCATATTGGCTTAATTATTAGACACACTACAAAACCAAGTCTCTTCCTACCATAAGTTACTGCAGAAAGAACTAAAACATTTGTTTTATACAGTTTTTTAACCCTTTAATAATCTTAGAGTTCTACTTTAAACAGATATTTTTTCTGACAAATATCTTTGCAATGTCCTTTTTATTCAGGGATGAAGGTTCTCTAGTTCTTTATCTTTGCTAATGTCCACTTTACGAATAATTTTTCCACAAGGCTTTAGGAGGAAATAAGCCAATCTGCTTCCTAGGAAAGCCAATGCATCACAGGTACCTGCGTGAGAGTAATACAAATCCCTGCTACTTTGAAAATAATTAATACAGGGATCAAGAGTAGCAAGGAGGTCTCCGAAGCCTGGCCCAGAGGAGACAGGTGCCACCAGTGGACTAAACTACTTGAGCTACACCAATGTTCTGCAAATCAGGCCCAAGCTGGGAGAAGAAAATGTTAGTTTCTATTTCCAAGCAAAAAAGAATAAATACTTGGCAAATCCTGTTACCTAGTTTGAGGCTTTGGATGCTCATTATACAATGCTCAAAAAATAAAGGGGACATGTAAACAATACCATATAACTTCACAATCTAAACAAATTTCTGTGAAATCAAACTATCCGCTTTGGGGAAAAAACACTGATTGACAATTAATTTCACATGCTGTTGTGCAAATGTAATAGACAACAGGTGGAAATTATAGGCAATTAGCAAGTCACACCCTATAAAAGACTGGTTCTGCAGGTGGAGGCCACAGACCACTTCTTAGTACCTATGCTTTCATCATGAAAGCATGGGACCATCAGGAGCATGCCCAGGTGTTGTAGGGTTGTCATACAGGCACATGGGGGCACACAAAATACTAAGCCTCATTCTAACCTGCTTTAAGGACATTGCATCAAATTTGGATCAGCCTATAGTGTGTTTTCCACTAATTTTGTGTCTCACTCCAAATTCAGGTCTCCACCTGTTAATAAATTTGATTTTGGTTCATGTTTTTTGTGTGATTTGTTTTCAACAGACTCAACTTTGTACAGAACAAGGTATTCAATTATATTTCATTCATTCAGATCTAGGGTGTATTATTTAAATGTCCCCTTTATATTTTAAGCACTGTAGCTCTTTTGCCCCGATACATGGAATCATCAATTGATAACAAAATCATCTATTTAGTCAGATTTTCTTTAAGTAGTAAAATTTTCAGCATGCAAAAGAAAGTATAACCAGAAAATTTTGGGGGGAGGATATCATGTATAAAAAACAAAATACGTGTGTGTGTTTGTGTGCGTGCTCTGTTTTTCAGAGAAAATGGTCTGTTGTGGGGACAGGCTGCTCTTTGTAGGGCCCAATGACTGGGCACCACATGGGGAATTGCTGTTTTTGGGTCATGGGTCACGCCTAGGGCTAAGGTGTGAATTGAGACTAGGTTGGGGTTAGACCGGTGCACAGCCTGTGGACATAGCCCGCTCACTCACACGACGCTTCAATATCCTGCATCTGCGGTATTGTGGCTGGCAACAATACCAGTGTATGGAGCCATGGCCCATTCACTTACAGAGGGGGGAACAGAGAGGGTTAGGGTTATGTACAAACTGGGTAGGGTTAGGGTAAGTGTCATGATGGGTTTTAGCTGTTTAGCCCACATGCAGGAACACCACGACAGGAGAGAGTATCAGAAGTAAAACGTTTATTAAAAGGAGCTTAGGCAACTGGAACGCCCGAGTGGCGGAATCCAAGGAGCACCGGCTGGCGCTGCAACAGCAAACACTGGCTGGATGAAGGGGGGCTCCTTACGTGTGTTAGGAGGGTAGAACCTCCGGGGGGTGAGGCTGGATGATCC
>JAUZNJ010038322.1:0-11128 GCA_034780135.1 Jordanella pulchra
TCGAATTCTACAGGCATTTAAAAACATGTAAGCATTTGGGAGCGCGGGCGCTCCCATCGTCCGTAAAGGGTTAAAACCTTCAGATAGACACTAACCCTAATAACCTCCCTTCAAAGCTTCTGGATTTTAAGACATTGGAGAAGAGTTTAGTGCACGTGTCTGGAATATCACTGGACACGATGAAGCCTAACTGGTGTTATATAGGTTCTCATAAGCCATTTATATGGCAGAAGTTTAAATCATGTGTTTATCGTTTGTTTTTGTGTTTTTAAACAGGCCTGGTTTCAGTCTTCCTCATCTATATCTTCTAGAGTCTCTCTTCTCCAAGCGTCTAACTTGTCAATTGCTGAATCCTTAGAGGAAAGCATCAACAGATTATGGAAAAGCTTTCCCTTTTAAGTCCCCAACACAGATCTCTTCTATTTTTGTTAAGGGTCGAATATCAACTATTCCTTTCAGTTTTGATGACATATAATTTTTCAGTTGTAAATATTTAAAAAAATGTTTTGAGGGTATTAAATAGTTCTTGCTTAACTGGTCAAATGTAAGCAACATGCCATCAGCATATAGATCTTTCATTTTCTGACTGCCTTTGGTTTTCCATATTTTAGATCCTCCATTTTTTTCCTGGGGGGAACCTTTCATTTCCCCTAATCGGGGTAAATTGTGATAGTTCTGGTTGGTCACCTACATGTTTATGTGCTGCGTGCCAAGTTATAGTT
The DNA here is from genome assembly GCA_034780135.1 of Jordanella pulchra. Taxonomy (NCBI): domain Eukaryota; kingdom Metazoa; phylum Chordata; class Actinopteri; order Cyprinodontiformes; family Cyprinodontidae; genus Jordanella; species Jordanella pulchra. The sequence goes on from JAUZNJ010038322.1 coordinate 723, forward strand.
GTATTTTTTTAAGAAAGGGTTCCTTTTGATTTTTTTTTTTTGTGTGTCTTTACATCTGAAGAATATATGAAGGTGTTTAATGGGAATTCTGGAGCAGATTGCTGTTCAATATCTACCCAGGCTGGAGGCGCCATCGCATGATGTTCTCCATATATGAAGAATTGTCCTTTATAAATCATCCCCGCCCTTCTTTATTGGCTTTTTGAATTTTTTTGAAGTCTAAAAATCGGCTAAAATATTAGCTTTGTGTCCTGTTGGTGTTTGCTGTGTTAATGTAGCTTTTAGGGTTTTACAAGAAGGCAACAACTGAAAGTAGAGACGCACCGATCCATTTGTTTCTGATACGATACACGAGCTGAACACATGGTCTGATATCAGATACGGATCTGATGTTGAAAGACTCAGCCGTACACCTCGCCATTTGAGTCAAGAAATTATGCTTTGATGTGATCAGTCATTAAAATGAAGTCTCCAGGTCGATGTAACTTACTGCAAATAACTGTGTATGATATCAATAAAAATAGAAATGACTGGATCTGGACCAACTAATCAATTAACATTGGATCGGTTCATCTCCAAGTGAAACGACAGATGAAGATGATTGGAGGCTTTTATTTACCTAATTGGTTTTCTTGTTCTTCCATGATGTGACTTCTAGAGTAAGAGATGTTTTATATTGATTAGGCTAAATTTGACTCTTTGTTTTGGAGAAGATACCATAGAATATTATCATCATTTACTGACACTTGTTTACTAGCATGAAAGCTTCTCTATTGGCTCAGAGTGTCGTCACATTATTATTTTTTTATTCTTTAGTTTTTTGAGTTTTTATGGAACTAGTGGCTCGTTGTTTTTCAGACAGTAGGCTGACAGGAGAGGGGGTATGAGAGAGGGGGGGGGAGACATGCGGTAAAGGACCACAAGCTGGATTAGAACCTGGGTCTAACCACTGCACACCCGTCGTCACCTTTATTAAGTAACCTAAGTGGATCCTCTGAAACAATCATCCCTCCCAGTAAAGTCTCAAAGTTGCTGATGATTCACATGTTTTAAGCTAGTAGGGTGTTAAAACCAACCACAATCATATTATCTGCGTAGTATTAGTAGAAAGGTTTTTGTTTACATCATTTACATGAACTCTTACAGAGTAGATAACCTGTGGGACGCTTTTGTTTTAGGACGAAAACATCCGAGTAAATCTTAAAACTAAACTGATTTATGGCCTGTCTTTTAAAAAATATATTACCGGGTATTGAAATCTACCACTTAGTTTTTGATTTCACGCATGTTAAGAGAACATGGAGTTGAATTGGGTTGAAAGGAGATAAGATCATGGAAAGTATGTGAAAATGTGCCTCATCTAAAAAAATCCCAGACCTAATAAGCAAACAGCATGGCGGCGATCACTAGAGGTGGACCGCTGCAGCGAGCCGCAGATGTTTCTGGTCCATATTGGCAGGTTTTTTTGGTTGTTGTTGTTTTGGTATCAGCTGATATGTGTTTGCTGATTAATCCGTGCAATAAGTGCAGAGGAGGGCATTATAGAAATAAATTGAATAACTTGTTTTTTTTGTTTTTTAATTGGCCATATTGAATAAACAGCTGAACTATAAATAATTGCTCTTTAAAGGTGGTCATTTTAAAGTACATTATAGGGCTGGGAGATATGATTTAAAAATTAAATCTGCATTTATTCTTTTTGTTATTAAACATTTTTCTCCCAAGTTTTAGAATAAAAAAATGCAAATAACATAATTTCTTCCACTCTGGTAGATGAACTTAAGATAAAAGGCAGTGAAATTCAAGCTGTTTCACAACAAACAATGAAAATATATCAGCGGGTGGTTTCACACAGTGAGAAGAACCAAAAGTGATTAAAGATCTTCTGATCTGTGGGAGACGGAAAGATTGATTGGGGGGGGATCTAGATTGTTTCCAGAAATTGAATTGTGTAAACAACCATTAATTCCCCATCCTTTTGTAGATTGTAGTTTATTGCATTGCAATGTTTAATTGACAGCTGTAGACGTTGGAAAGTTCAGTTCAGGCAAAGTTTTCAGTTCTGAAGGAGATTCTTGGATGAGAAGCGAAACGTCTTCTAGAAAACTTCACATCCAGTTGCCTAAACTGAACTTTGAGAAGCTTCAGACGGGTTACTGCTGCAGACTATTTGTTAATATGCATATAATCTAGACATCTAAAATGAGCAAAAGCGAAAATATGCAAACACTAGTTTTTAGTATCCATAACATGCAGTATTAGTATTTTCTTTGGATACATTTTGAGTATCTATGCTGCATGTCAATAATATATGTGGCCTGTTTAGACTTTAAATTGCTCCTTTTGCTGCTTTTATATCAAAGCATCACATCCCAGATTCTATGAAGCAATTCGGTGATTTGTTTGTTTTTATCTGCTAGTGTTTAACTTTTAGGTGAATATGACACTGGCTTTACAGTTTAGTTTCCGTTGTGTTGCGGTCGTTTGATTCCAACTTCCTCTCCTGTCGGATATTAACGCTAAGTGTTTAAAGCGGAGCGGCTGGTATGACTTTATGAAAACATCCTGCAGTGTCGAGGCATTAAAATGTCTTTGTCCCATTTGTGCTTCAGTTGTTGGTTTGGATCAAATGCAAAAGAGACATTTTATATCCGTTTTTCTATTAGTTAGATGAAAGCTTTAAATGACTTGTAGATCCTTTGTGTGTTTTTAACATCCTCCAAACATTTAGGATCTGTTGGAAATAACCAACAAATGTCATTGATTAGATAATTCTTGTTAAATTATAAGTTGTTGTTTTTTTTTCAAGTCCAGACAAAACAAACATTCTAGGAAGAAATAAATCAGGGTCGTATTAAAAGAACTAGATTCACATATTGATTCCTAGTGTTGGGATTACTTTTGGTTACTTCAGTTCATATAACTAAAAATCTTTTTTTATTGTTTTCGGCTGCTCTTTGACCCCCCCCATTAGCTACCATTACTTTATTCATTACCTGTTGAATCCTGAGCAACACTAGCATTAACATGTTGCATAGCTACAGTCATTGAATTCCGGCTAAAAAGTGTTTAAATACAAGAAATCCAATTAAAATCTATTCTAAATCTTGAGAATCAATCTAGTTTTATCAGGCTGTAGAGCATCTGTAACTGAAAACACAAACTGCGCCTCCTTGTGGTGTAATTGTGGAATTTCTGATTAAGATTTTTTCATACTGACTAATAAATATAGAGAGATTTAATGATGTTAAAACTGTTTCTAAATATCTTACTCCAATCAGGATGTTGCAAACCTGTAACTTCAATGTTTCCTGCCTTGTAAAACATGTGGGTAATTTATTTAACTTTTAACTCGCCCTCAGAGTGGATTTTTTTCGTTGCACTTGAAGCCAGAGCAAAACTTTAACCGTCGCTGTTTTGTCAGACCTCACAGGGAGCTTTGATCTGCTTTTGCAGAGCTCTCTGATGCAAAGAAACAAACAAAACATGCACACACCTGTCATTTTTAAATTAAATGTAAAAAAAAAAAAAAAAAGGATGTGTCTTAAAAGAATGAGGAAAAAAATCTTTAAAAAACGGATAAATCTCCTGGTTAAAATGAACAGCAAGTGAACAACTATTGAATCTCACTGATGAGGATTTCCACTAAGTTTCCTTCCAGCAGTGAAATCTTGACCGATTGTTTTTTTTTTTTTCTGTAGTTCTCACAGCTGCCGTCACACAAGCTTCATTACAGTCGATGCTCCACAAGATCCTCACAGCTGGACCGTCGGCTTTCAACATCACTACTATCCTCTCTCAAGCTGCCCAGCTCTCCAACCAAGGTAAAGGAAGCCTCTGCTTTCATGCTGCCTGACGCGCATCCGTTGGTCCTGACGGGTCGCTCATTGTTTGCTTTTATTCCTCCAACAGCTCAACAATCAAATCAGTCACCAATGTCTTTAACATCAGACGCCTCGTCGCCGAGATCCTACGTCTCGCCGAGGATCAGCACGCCGCAGACGAACGTCGGTCCTTTAAAGCCCCACCTTAGCGCACAGCCCGTCATCTCGCAGCCAAAAGTGAGTCACCCAAAAAATGAAAGAGCAAAGTGTATCATGCGACGCCATTGATCAAATAGTTACGCTGCTGAAATGAACGGTTGTTGAAAAATCTGACTGAAAAAAAGCAGATTGAGGCGTGGAGACGGCGGTGAACGAACGGGTGATTCGCTAAATATATTACAGCCTCCGTCTGAAGCGAAGGCAGAAGGTCAGCTGGCGTCAGACGGCAGAGCACAGGTTTAGGGAGCCACAGCTGAGAAACAACCCAAGTCTAGTAGTTTATTTCATCTTTGCTATCGGTAGGCGGGTATTTGTTGTATTAAGCCACGCCCATTTCATTTATAAACTGCTTGTATTCCTTTAAGACTAAAACATTAAGGGGGAAGTGTTCAAATAATCCTCTACTGGTGAAATTATGCATCCAGTTAAAGGAGATCGATGAATATTCACTCAGTCGGAATTTATTACTTTCTTTGCAAAGAAATGAAAACAAGACGGATCATAACCGTACAGAACAATGTTCTGCCCTGATCTGGCTGGACAGGGTATGTGTTGCCATGACAATTCATACTCTGGTTGGGACCAGGTCTTCATTCAAAGTGTTTGTTGAATTTAAGTCCAGGAAATAACAGAAAGGGTTTTGGCGCCACCATTCGACCTGAATGTATGGAGCCATCAAACCTACGTTAGAGCACAGCAGCCTGTTTCTTCAGGAATCCTTCCTGACATTTATCTGCATGATTTTCTTGATGACTAAATATAATCTAAAAGCAGAAAATAGACTAAAATGGGACAGAAATATATTTGACTAAATTGTCACTAAAATTATTTACATTTTCAAGACTTATTTTTCTATATAATTTCTGAACTACTGATAACTTCCTGCCAGTGACCTACAGTAAACATTCACATGTTGCCATGAACTCTAGTCGGCTGCTACAACATCAGTGATTGTTTGAACCAGTCCTGCTTTGGCTGGTATGGTGGGACCTTGATTGGAAGCTGAAGTTCCAGTCTGGTTCCTTTAGAACCCGTCTTCCTGCCCCAGAAGGTCTCAATCATTGTCGTGCTGCTAACAGTCGGTCTCGGCCCGATGATTTCCTCGTTCTGTTCAGATCATTCGTTGGGCTAACGGATCCTGAGCTAACCGGAACCACACTGACATGATGCTAGCAGGTCACTTTGTAGCAGCTCCCACCAAACGTTAGAGACAAGCTGAATGTTGTCGCTCATCAATGAAGTCGCTGTCTGCCGCTAATGTCTCGTTGCTAACGTGTGTTTTAGGTGAGCACGCCCGCAGTGAAGCAGCCACCTCATTCCCAACCCCCGTCTCAGCAGTCCCTATCGAGCGAGAAGCATCACGGTCACGACGCCACCACGGCCTCGCCACGCACGCTTCAGCGCCAGAGGTCAGTCGTCACACATCCAGCACGGCTGAAAGCAGATCCGACTGAATGGTGACGCCCCAAAACCCGACTGCTACCTATTTCCTGTTCAGTCGGCTGCTTCAGCTCATCTGCCTTCAGTTTCTTAATATGCTTTCTTGTTGCTCCCCCTGCTGGTCGTCTCTGGAACCAGCAGCAGCGCCATCAGTTCTGTTGGTCTGAGTTGGTGCTGCTACAACCGGTTCTTAGCAGCTTTCATTTCTTTATTTTAGAATAAAATACAGCTTTGTTGTTTTTGTTTTTTATTGAGAGCCACCATACAGCCCTAGAATTAGATCCCTTCAGATGTTTCCGCTGTTTTTATCTCTGATCTTTCCTCCATTAAATGTTTCTGCAGAGCATCAGAGCCAAGCCTACAGATCAGGGTCTGTCTTATTATCGATCGTCGCTTCGTTCTTACTTTATCCTAAATAAAGGGTTGAATTTGAGAGCAGACGATGTAACGACCAAAGAGGATCTATGAGCTGAGAGTTTGTCATGTAACAGTTGCCATGGAGATGCAGTTGAAACGGTTTACTTCCCGTTTCAGTAAACTGACCATCAGCAGGATTAGACACAGATTTCTTAGTTTCCTGTTGGGTTTTTTTGTTTGTTTGTTTGTTTGTTGTTTTTTTGTCTTTTTTTTTAATCCTCATCTAAGACAAAATCAGAATAGAAGGTTTGCTTCTAAAAAGGAAAAACATTTTAAACTGTTTTGGACTTGTGTCCAACACATGGTGTTTATAGGGCAGACACAACTCCTGGTTACTTGTTAAAATATGATCATGGAAAGTGAGTCTCCAGAACTTGTTATTTCCCACCATGTAGTGCCAAATAATCCGACATCAGATGATGGTTTCTGTCTGGAAATGCTCACCTACGTCTCAGGCAAGGTTTTCTAGAGGTGTAGGAAAGTTCCTCATTTCCCTGTCGAAGGACGAACACTTAGATGAGACCTTCCTAAACGTTTCCTGACGTTTCCTCCTCTGCAGCAGTCAGAGGAGCCCGTCTCCAGGACCCAACCACGTCGCCTCCAGCAGCAACGCCTCCAACTCCGCCTCGGCGCCTCCCAACGCCTCGGCGGCCCGACCCTCCTGCTCCTTCACCCCCTCGCTGGCCACCCACTTTAACGAGAACCTTATCAAACACGTGCAGGGGTGGCCTGCAGAACACGCAGAGAAACAGGTCGAGTCTGCTCATCATTTTTAGCACTCGAACTCTTTGTTGTTTTGAATTGTAACACCTGCTACATGAAATCATCAAACAGGCATCCAGACTACGTGAGGAAGCTCACAGCATGGGGAGCATCTGCATGTCGGAGAACTGCACCGAGCTCAAAAACCTGCGCTCTCTGGTCCGAGTCTGTGAAATCCAAGCCACCCTGCGGGAGCAGAGGTAAGAGCATCCAGGTCGCTCCTCGTCGCACCGAACCGCCGCGCCCTCATGTCTAACTCCTCCTCTCTCCGTCTCTCCCACAGGATATTGTTTCTGAGACAGCAAATCAAAGAACTTGAAAAGTTGAAGAATCAAAATTCCTTCATGGTCTGAGAACTTTGGCTCAAGAGTTTGTTGTTTTTTTTTGGGGGGGGGGACCCATTGCACAGTGGAAAGTCAGCGGTTGTTTGGTTCCTCTCAGAGCCAGTCTTAACACACAGAGTTAGAGGGGCTGGATTGGACCGGGAGGGGCGGGGGGTGTTTAATGGGGGGGTGTAGATTTCTTGTAGATGTTATTATCTATGTTGTAAATATGTTTTGTAGATGGAAGCCATGGAAAGCCATGCTTATCAAAGCTTTGGACATCCAAACTAATCAAGTCCTTCATCTTTAACTCTGCAGACTTCAAGCTTCATTCTGTCACTCAGCAGATCACCGGATCATTGGTTCAGTGGGGGGGGGGGATGGTTCAGTGGTCTGTCAGCAGCTTCTGGTGGCTCTGCTTTACCCAGTCTGAAAAGAATCAGTGCCTGGTGGTTGGTGAAGTGAGTGATGATTTAAAAAAATAAGAAGAAAAACATGAGAAATTCCGGGGTGGGATGTGACGGCGTGCTGCTTTGGACCATTCCCGCTAACCCCGCCCCGCCTCTTCATCCGACACATCCCTCCTTTCTGTGTTGTGCTTTATTTTCTTCTCCTTTTGGGTTCCTGCTGTTAATGTTCCCCCCCTCTCCCCCCCTCCTCCTCTTTGACTTTTCAAGTTGAGGTTGTACCTCTTGTTTTCATTCCTTTGTACAGTTGCTAACATAAACAGTGGAGTTTTAAAGAGAGACAGAATAAAAAAAAAAAGGTTTTATTTATAAGAGTTGTAGTGACGAGCAGTAAATCACAATAGCCACACATTTTCACCAGCGCCCAGTCGAGGAGCGGTAGTACGGCTTCAGCAGGTCCAAGGCGGGTGCATGTGGAGCACCTCTACAGTCAGCAGGGCAACAAGAGGTCAAAGCTCAAATGTGAAATGTACGTATTGTAATAAACATGTTAAACTGAAGCTACTGTTATTTTTGTTTTATTGGCTGCTGATATTTGGTTATAAATTCTACAAGTGTGACACAAAATGAGCCCAGCTCATCTTTATCTACCAGTTAAAGATAACTGCACTGGCAACACGGCCTTAAAATGCCATCATGATACTATCATGATAAAAATACTGGTGATCATAATACTCTTTGTTCGTTCTTTGTTCTTAGATCAGTGAATCTTTGAAAGTTCAGTTTAGGCAGCCGGATGTGACGTTTTCTAGAAGACATTTAGCCTCTCAACCAAGAGGCTTCTTCAGTTCTGACTGATGCTGGAGAACAGAGATGATTTACTGTAGGTGGGACAACAGAATAGGAGAGGAAAACTGGATGGTCCAAGGAATGGATCGTTTGCTCCCTCGTCATGGTCTGGGTAGGGTTCCCAATAATGCTTTGGATGTAGGTCACAAGTTATGTCTGAGATCACCTCCTCTGTTGAGACCTGAGAAGCCTCTTGGATGAGAGGTGAAACGTCTTCTAGAAAACTTCACCTCCAGTTGCTCAAACTGAACTTTGCAAGCTGGATGACTGAGAACCTTCAGATGTATATATTAGTGAACACACACTCAGGCAAACAGTCCCACAATCGCAACTCTACTCTTGAAAACAAACCAACCAAAAATGGGTTCCTCAGGACACCATTTGAATAAAGTGGGATTTATATCACTAAACATATTGCATTTAATCATAGTCAAATATTCCTATAGGAAAAAGTAAATATAATCTCACTTTTGTTTATTTTTTTATCATTAATTCTGAATAATTGTTTAGATGATGAATTAAAATTATGACTCAATTATTTCGATGAATGACAGCCTACAATAAATACCTGATGGTAAATAGAGCCATAAGATATTACAATGAAGGCAAGTCAAGGCCTCTGCTGACACCTGGTGGTGATTGACTGAACTGCAGCTCGCTGGAAATCCTCTAAAACTTAATGTTGAGTCTCTACTATTTAGAATATTGAACATTTTTACTTTCTGATAAAAATGTTGACCTGCATACAACAGGGGTTCTCATATCGGACATAGAAGAAAATAAAATAACATAGGTTATATCTAATACAAAAATATCCTTACTAAATAAAAAATATACCTTTAAAGGCATAATAAACTATTCCTCGATTTAAGCCCAAAATCAAGACCTTGTAAGTTTAGTATTATGAAGGTGCTAAAAGTTTGGTCCTCTGTGGGAACAACAAGGGAAACTAGGAAAATAGATAAACCAGCGAGACAGCAAATTCCTTTTGAGACCACTGTATGACTAATCAATAACTTTCTGTGGCTCCCTCTAGTGGTAAGACGGTTACACTGCAAATGTTCCACTAGCCATCCCCAGAAGGAAGTCCTCCTCCTATGTTCCTCCTTGTGTATGTAAGTACAGAGAGTGTAAAGGAATGATCAAAGGGACAACCTATATTTTTAAAGTAGGGATTGAAATAAAATCTTTTCTTCATAAAGTTTCCTGCAGGCATTTTCAATAACAGTTTGAAATATTCAGTGTAACCTACTTTGTTTGGTTGCAGTCACACAGGAAGTGTTGCTAGATGGGTCGCCATGACAACCATGAAGCTGGGTTTTTACTGGCTGCGTTGAACAGGGGTACCCGCCATCAATGATGCAATGGTGTCTCCTCTCCTGAGCTTGTCCTCAGCAAATAGCTCAAGAGTACCAATCAGCCCAGTTTAGTTAAATGTTCTTCTTGTTACTGCTTATTCTGTGACTTAAAATGTCTATGCAAATTATTGATTTACTTTTGGGAAGGGTTTTTTTTGGGCCAAGTCTATGAGAACCAACGGGGATTTTTATTTCTGTTTCCATCACCTGCTGAGTAAATCAAGCCATCGGCTTTTATTTCTGTAAATCAGAGTGTTTTATTAAAATTATTATTTTTTTAGGCTTTTTTATTTTAAAGAGATACAAAATTACTTTACGGAGGCTGAACTCTTCCTTAACTTCTATGTCTCCCAGCCTTGTTTTATTTCTGTTTAGTTCCCACAAACACACCAACTCCTTGTGGTTGTTTATGAAACTGAGTGCAGCCATTTTGGAAGCGTGACATCAGCTCTTTCTTCTCTTTTTATTTCCATCGTTTATTTTGAACACTGCAACAAAAAGGTCCCCAGTTATGAGCTCGGAGAAAACCCAGAGCGTGACTATAACTCGGCCTGCATCCACTCAGAGGGCTTTTCCATTGCAGCGGCTCCGTGCCGGTTCTGGTGCCGGAACCTGTTTCAGCACGGGTTGCACGTTTTTTTCGATTACACAAGCACGGTGCTTGAGCAAGAACTTTGGTGCTCCGCCGGCACCGCTGAATAGCTGGTTCTGGACAGATAAACAAAAGAACCTGAATATAACTGGGGATATCTGTAACGGTATGTTATATTTCTGATATTACCATCTGTTATCTGCTGTTATTTCTAC
>JAUZNJ010038323.1:0-11128 GCA_034780135.1 Jordanella pulchra
TGGGCTGTAGATGGCACCAAGATAATTATTCTTATTGTCACATTGCCAGACAGGACACTGCAAAAAAAAAAAAAAAAGAAAAATTAAGATTCCAGGTGACTTTGCCTGTTCTCACAGTCATGAAAGAGTCACTTCAGGGCAAAACAAATCGGATTTGGTCCAAATTTGTCTGCAGTCTGAACTGATAACTGACACAGAGGAAAGCTAAATAGATGGATCTGATCTTTCTTTAAAAAATGTTAATGTTAAAAGATAAAGAAAAGAAAAATAAACCTCCAGCCTGTTGCCAGAAACACGTCACTGAAGCCAGGCTGCAGGTGATATTTTAAACTGCTCCAGCGTTATTGGCAAAAGTAATTTCAATTTCTAAAATGACATTATTAATCCAGATAAGAATTGTTTTAAATATGTAATCTTAAAGTGCATTAGTAGCCCATGAGTTTCTTCCTATAGCCTACAGACAAAAGCTCAGGTATCAAAGGAAATCTGTTTGCAAAAACTATTTTGACTTTATAGAGAGAAAGGACATTTATTCTGATAAACAGAGCTAGGCACCAAAAGCTAATAACTTTATTTCTCTGGGGGAGATGATGCACAGTAGCCCACAAATGTATTTCGGATATTTTTTTTTCCTAAAATGAGTCACGCTAACACTGCTGACTCACCAGATAATGAGAAACCCCCCTGGTGCAAAGAAAAAAGGCAAGAAGCTGTTTCAGCTGTCATAAAACTGAGCACATCATTTCTTACTATGTTTCTCAATAGTGAACAAAAAGCCCAAACAAAATGAGTCACATAAGATTTAAAACCTTCATTAAAACTGTAACTTTGAGATAAGCTTATGAGCGTTTTCATTTTTTTATTTTTTCCATCCAAACTATAGCAAAGCTGTACCGAAATTTAAAACCAAACTGTATAGTTAAAGAAAATACAAGACATGATAGGCTTTAAATCACATTACATGATCAGTATTTATAATAACACTGTTGAAATGTACTCATACTCTACATCTTCTGCTTATCTAAGAACAGGTCACAGGGACAGCAGTGGCAGAAGAGATGCACGGTTTTCTTTCTCTCCAGACAACTCTCTTCTGGACAAAGATTAAGGTGTCTCACAGGCCTTTTCCCTGTAAGACATGGCTGGACAGAGGTAAAAAATATCTCCTTGCACATACTGGGCTCTGGAGTGGGTTTGCTCATCACCCCCCAACCTCAGCTGTCTCATAGTAGACTTTACCCTTGTGAATGAGAAGGTGACATACCTGTACCACTGGTTTGGGGAGAGTAGCAAGACGTACCTGATTGGGACAACAGCTCCAGATAATCAGAGCTGATGGGCTTTCACAGCTCTTGAGAAGCAGCCATCTTCAAATCTATGTTTGTGCTTGACTCATTGTTTCTACACACTTTTCCTAATTGCGATGGTAAAAACCATGATATGCTCCGTTGAGAGGAATCTGTGGCAATGTATCTGGCCCTCCTCTGGTGATAATGATGGTAATTTAAAAGCTAGAATTTTCAGGACACTAACATAAGACCTCTGTATTAAAACATTGTGTTTTAATTTAAAAACTTCAAACATTTTCTTTCTAGGCTACCTTAAAATGAGCTTAACTAATAACTACTTAATGAACACGTGATTGTCAAAGGGAAATTTTTGATTTGAAAAATGGCCTCAAGGCTATTGGTTTTGTTCCCTCTCGATTTAGATGTTATATCAAAAAGTGCTATTTTCATGTTCTAAGGTGGATCTCGACATGTATGATAATGACAGTTTTATATTGGATGACAAAGACTTCTGAAACCTTTTGTAACAAAACTTGAAAGATCATGTCTCCCGCTAAATAAAAAAGAAAATGATCAACCTTAACATTTCTTTAAGAACCACATCATCATCCTTAATAATCATATAATAATTATCATAACTGCACTGCAAATTAGCTTAGGTTGACTATATGTTTAATTGATAAGGATTTGATGTTTTTGAAAACTTCTAAGTGTAATATAGATCTAAATAAAATATAATCAGCTGACTTAGCCTTTTCACAGAGTTTAGCAGGAATAAACACATAAACTATATGAGGATGGTCAGGGAGAGACAGTCATCATTTTAAAGATGCTTTTCCATCTTATCACTGCTTAATTGTTATGAACGGGCTCACCAGTGAGCTGCAGTGTGCTGTTCTGAGCTATCAAAAGAATCCTCAGACGTCATTGAGCTTTGTTTTGTTACTCTTCCTGCTGGCTGGCATTGATTGCCTCTATGAATAGCAACACTTTACTGGATGACAGACATGAAGCAGAACACAGCATCACAAATTCTGGGATATGTGGGACACTTCTAAATCTTGTAATGCATTTTCTTCAAATAAAATGTTTTTAACAAAGACAAATTGATGCCATGGCATTACTGATATTTAAAATGAAACTGGGAAAGAATTTCAATTGCCATAGTGATTTATAGTCCTTGGTGCTGCAGAAAAAAAAAAAAAAACAATGGTCCAACTGTGTTTCTTTTAGAGATAAACAATGTCAAAGGTTCATTCATTATTTTACCTTTTCCAACTATTTCAGACAAAGGTAATGTAAGACATCGTTGTTTCTTGCAGGTGCCTCACGTCTCCCCGTTGGTGCCCCACATCTAGTTAGCCTTGTTCCGGTTCTCTACATTTTCTGTCATTAAATCCTTTACATTTGTCATCAAATACTTCCCTCACTCAAGTTAATGACTTTATTTTTGTCTTACATAGAACATATACAGCATGACACCAGTACAATGTGGAGCAACACTAAATATAAAAACACTTGAGGACTAAGAACAACTCATTAGTGGATATTCACCGGTCAGGATCTTTGAATCCGATTGCAGCATTAAACCAATAAATTCTTCAGCTGCAATCTCAAGTACACTAACCTTATATTATAAGGTATAAAAATGATTGGAGATAAGAAAGTATCATGAATTGACCAATGTTTTAGTGAAGGAGGCAGCAAAGACAAGCTTTTTTTAATCAAAATGGAAGATAGAGGAAGACATTATGAAAAAGGATGGAATAAGGAATGTTTTTAGGTGGCTTTCAAGGAGTTGTTTTAATTTAGCCCTAGAAGGACTGATTGGTGGTCCCACCTCCACACCCACCAGCAGTCCCCGCTCCGTCTTGCTTTGTGCCCGGCAGGTTCCTCTGCTCCCCTCTGTCATTCCTCCAGCAGTTAGCCTCTAAGGCCCTGGCCAGCCATAGCCTCTCCCTTCTCATTCTCCTTGGTGAGCCTCCCACCCACCCTGATTTCCTGGTGGGCTCGCCTCTCTCCTCTTGAGCTGCCTTATCGCCCTGCTCTGGCGTGCTGTCTACCCAGCAAACTCTTCCAATCTATGACTGTGGTACCTTAGCAGCATGACTGAACACCCCCCCCCCAATATGGTGCTTTCTCTTCCGATGTTTTCACACTGACAGGGACGAATCACCTAAAAGTTACGCAGTATTGCTTTAAAGGACTTATTACCTGTTATTTTACATACAGGAACTTCTGAAATCTTGAAATTCATGCTTACACTTTTTAGAGAGACAAAATACTGCTCATTAAGATCCCTTTTCATACAACTTTATTTCTTTGCATACAACTTTCTGCAACTTTCATACAACTTTGCACAAGAATTTGACATGTGGGTAAGCACATAATGTGGATATTGCGTAAGTAACATTAGCAGTTTCCCCTGGTTTAACAAAATGTCCAGGTCTCTTAAAAGATACACAAAAAGTTATACAAGCAGCAATACTTACCAACTTCCTGCAGGTGAGTCCATGAATGAATCTTTGGTGGACTAAAGCGAAACTAAAACAAAGCCTCTCTCACATAAGTGGAAGCTCTGGGGGTGGACTACTAGTTTGATCATTAGCAAACGAGATGTGTTTCTGCTCAGTTTCTGAAAAGGTTGTTACAAACTCCAGAAAGGTTAAGCTTATACTCTACAATATACTGGTAAATTTTGTTGTTAAGTTATGGGTGAATTTTACTGGTTATCTGTTATTTCTGCACATGTTTTTGGCAGCACATTTTTAGAAAAACATTTTAAAGAAAATATTTTAAACAGTACTTCAAGCTTTATCTCCTTTTGTGTCCCCACTTTGCTCCTAATCCACCTTGACTGCTTTCTCCACCCATCTCTCTTGAAAGCAAGGCCTGCAGGACTGTGTGTGATCTGAATGTTAACATCCAGTGTCACCCAAACACATTCCAGGAATGTTGCCAACCAGATTTCAGGATTTCTCTTTCTTTCTGGTAAGATTTTTTCGGCCCGTCCTCATTTCTAATCTGGTAATTTAGTCACATTTAATTGAAAATTCTTTCTCAGGAAATGTTGTAGATACGTTTTAAATGATGAACTTGAGCATAAACCAAATACATTATTCAAGGCACCACCAATATTCTCTCTGTAGTTATGTAATAAGCCATGTGGCACATTTGGTGCATGTCAGCCTCATCAGAAGAGTTTCAATGTAGTTAAAGTCCTCTTCATCCTCATACTTCCCATCCTCCATCTGTCATGGGAACAAAAGCTTAGTCTTAGTTGCTTTGGGAATGTGCTTATAAAATGAGCTGTTCAGTTTGTATTGCTCTTCTCTATAGTTTAAAACTTAATCGGAAGGGTACAGCCCAAGGGATGGCTATAAAGCTGTATCGGATGAATCAGGCTCCTACTGTGTCCTGGTGCTATAGATAAGGCAGAAAAAAAGTAAAACTTATATATATATATATATATATATATATATATATATATATTCTGAATTGTTCTTGGTTGTTAATCCTATTATATTTTTTTATTGATTGGCAAGCAAATACTTCTTCAAGGCTAAAAGTTTACTGCTCAGTTCATTGCTTTGCAATATAGCTTCAGCTGTGACGGTAATCCAAAATGTACCTGCCTTAAAGAACACAGACAGGAGAAACATTGTAGATACAAGGGGGGTTAATATAGATTTCAAAAGAAATGGGAAAAATCCAAATGCTCTTAACATCATGGGGAAAAAAACAGAGGTATTAGAGAAATATGAATACCTCGGTGCTCACCTGGACAAAAAACTCTACTGGAGACACAACTGTGAAGTCATCTACTAGAAGGGACAGAGCAGACTGTACTCCTTGAGGCAGCTTAGGTATACTTCAGTGTTTGCAGCAAGATGCTTTATATTTTCTTTAAGTCTGTTGTGGAGAGTGCAATCTCTTCTTCACCATCTCTGGGTGTTAAGAGTATTAGAGCAATTGACTGTAGTGCCCAAACAGGAGGAGGCTCACAGAAGAGCTTTGTCTCTGCCCCACCTGTCAAAATACATATGCTTCATGCAAGAGAAAAATAAGCCAGAGGGCAGAGGCACCTTTGAGAGCGCAGCCCCCGTGAGGCGTTAGGCGAACTGTATAGAAACTTGTAAGCGAGTGAAATGGCGTTGTACGTGTATGGTTAGATCCAGAACTTCCTTTGGCGTTTTGTTATAAATGTGGTGCAATACTGCGGCATCATCATCCTCCAACTGCTTCTGGTCTTTTTCTTCATCTTTTTACAAGGTAGTAAGGTCCAGCTTCAGATTACGTGACTTGTGTGATCCGAAAAACGTTGTGGTTTTGTGAAATATATACATTGCGATGGGACCAAAAAGCCATGGTATCGAAGCTTAAAACCTTGTTTTTGGAAAAAAATTTAAATTACTGTGTTTCAACTTTGCAAACCGACTTAGTAATTACTATTTGCCCAATTTGATGTGTATCTAGTAAGCATCCTTTTTAGAAGACTATTAAACACAAACAGAGGGCCTGAAGTCCTCGACAGATCTGATGCAAGATAGACCACTACATAAGATCCTTCCTGCTACAACAACATGTTTAAAAAAAGCAGATGAATTACCACAACATTTAATTTCCCTTTGGGATTAATGAGATATTTTTTAATTTAATTAGAAATTGATTGATATAAACTGTGGCCTTTAAATAGATGTAGAATTTTAAATTGGAAATCTTCATTTTTGATTGAAATTTACTTAATAAATTTACATATAATTAAATGTATTATCTTTCAAATGCTGCCTAATACTGCTTGTGAGCACAGGAAAAAAAGCATTCATCTTAAGCATTCAGTTACACACTAATTATAAGTATATGCTTAAAATCACTCCCGTTGTTTCAACATATCCCCACTGTCAAACTAATAAGTGGTTTCACAGAGATAAGTTGTAGGGTTTCCACTAATTATAATTTTAATTTTCCTTTTGTAGTCGCATTACATTCTATGAATCCTTTTTTAATCATAACGAAGATGTTCTGGGAAGAACTTCTTGTTTATAAAAGATCAATAAGTTAAAGAACTTCATTTGACATTTCCTCTTGCCACCCTAAGTAGTTTGATTTCACAACAGTGGTTTCAGATTTCTGGAAAAGGTTCTGTTGACTTTGGGAGAAAAAGTTGCAAAATGGGAATTTGGGTATTTCCTTGGCCAATACCTGAAGACAATTTCAAATAAGTCATTGCAAAAAAATATCTCTCTCATAATAATACATTTTCAAAGAAATATCGCTAAAACTCTATTTGAATCATCTTATACACATTAAGCTTTAGCCTTTTAAGTCCTATTAATAGCAATTCTAATGATGATGGTAACAAATCCTTTCAGACTGAGTTCCATAGAAGAATGATTTAATAAGTCTCAGGTTGAAAATAGACTGAAAGATTTCTTCGGACTCCATTATTCCAACACAATTACAGGAGAGAACAAATCAATAAAAAACAGCTGTTACAGAGCAGGTTTACAGTATACAATTCACGAAGAGGTGCTTGTAATTATATAATTAAAAACGAATAAAAGTACGTTGCAGACTTCAGAAGTTCCCATTTGTTTACCCAATATGCTGCCTCCATTAGATTCTGTAAAGTTTTAAAAATTGTTGGACATTCTTTAACTGCCTATAACTGCTCAAGTGTTGCCCATGTGAACTCAGTGTCACTGAACCACGTTGCAACTAATCGCAAGCAGTAGTTACCTCTTGTGTCATTGCTTGTGTTTTTCCTTCCTTGGGATGGTAATACTACACCATACTACATGGTCTTTTGAAAAAGGTTTAAAGATTAGAGAACATCAATCTTATTTTTCTTTTTTTTCTGGAATAGACAATAAAAAATATACCCAAATAACACTTTTTATTCTATGGAACTTTAAATAATGATAATATAAAGGTGGTTAGAGAATGCTTCTTATCTATTGGTGTGAATATAAAACAGAGAGCAACCTAATAAAGTCAAACTGAGCAAGTAATCAATCTCCAAGGTTATTTCTTACGTTTTAACAGGCAAAACAAACAGGTTTCCTTTAAAACACTTTATGAATATACATGCAGCTTTAACACTACTCACATATTAATAGTCTCAGGTGTTCTATCGTTATGCAGAGTGTTTTTTAAACTGTGATAACTTCAGCCATTACAGTAAAAAATAAGGCACAGCCTTCAACCATCATTGCTGGTTGGTAATTAGTTAAATGCAGGTTCCATATGTTGCTCCCCTCCTGCAGCAAATTTTACTTTTAAAAACATCTGGATCCAAATATGTTTTAAAAGACTGTTTCTAAGACAAGCCCTTTTTTAAATTGAGGTTTAGCTCCCTAATAACCTATCCTACATAGATTTCAGACAAAAATTGTGCAAACTCTTCTTCTTCTTGTGTCCTTTTTATATTCACAAAATCCAATAATTGTATGGAAATGCTTACTTTGGTAACTCTGTTTTTATTTGGTCCTAATTTGCAGAGTATGCGATAAGTTCAAAATAACAGAAATGCATAAGAGTAATACTAGTTTTTAAAGCCATTAAGAGCTAAAAATAATATTATGTTTTAGATATTGCCAAACATTGCCTTGAATACTAATTGACAAAAACGTTTTTTACTTAACAAAACTTTGTTTAGCCTTGTTACTATTAAATTTTAAATTTAAATCCAAAATGTTATACTTTGTTAGATTTTTAAAGTAAATGATAATTGCTATCGTACAATAAAAATGCCCTAAAAATATGCTGATGGTTTGTGCACAGCTGTAGTGCCTTATTGCGCTCTGCGACAGTAACCAATGAAGGTCGGTGCTTGTCATGATTTGGATAGAATGGGAGTAATCCTGCTAGGTTTAGCTCGTAGTATGGGCCTCTACATTTTGTGGTGAGGAAAAAAAGAGTGGTTGACATAGAGTGTGTATGTTCTTAGTTTGATTGAAACCCAATACTAGCATGCATCTAGCAAAAATCAACATTGTGTGCCTACTTAATGCAGGGAGATTCTAACTTCCCACCCATCCCTTACATACATTACTTACATATAACTGAAGTTTAAGTACACTTTAAATATTTTCAACAGAAATAAAATCCAGAATGATCTCACCAGCCAGAACAATATATCCTTATTATTATTTTTTTCTTTTTTTTGACTTAAAATATCCTCTGGTGCATTTTGTACAGTGCACACCCTTTGGCAACATTTGTCCTCCCATGCACTGTTTAAGCCTGGCTTATCTTCACAATAACTTTATTTGTTCAGTGCAGAATTTAAACCAGTCAATCTTGTTTCTTATCTAACTCAGTGAACCCCTCTAGCACATCAAATCAGCCTGAGAAATAAGCAGCCACATTGTAGGTGCCACAAAGTCTTGTTTGGCACTTGATGTTATAAATATGCATCCTTCTTTGCTGTTGTTTCTCTTCTATTTTTTCTAATGCTGATGCAATAACTTTTTTTCTATATATTATATTATATATACTATATATATTTTCTAAATATGTAATATTGACAGATCTGCCATGTAATTAACCCTGCAGATAGAAAAATGAAAGTCTGATTTTCCAACCTGTGAAGCCAAACAGGAGTCTAGTGACACCATAGAAACTATGAAGCCATTACTAAATATTCACATTTTAACCAATGGTTGTTTTTTTGGAAATCATATTAACCCAGAAGGTATAAATATCCAAAATTTTTGTTTTCTTTGTAATAGCTCTGGATCATTTAATTTTTAACCCGTGTGAAACAATTTGCCCACCAGGATTCACCCAAAAGACAAATTTCAGGATTTTTATTTTATTAACATGTATTGCCTCATTCTACTACTGTAGCTTTTATTAAGCTATTCTTTATTCGATTTTCAGTCTCTTTTATACCACTTTGTCTACCTTAACTTTCAATTTACTAAAAATGCCTTTGCTAAGGCACGATTAAAAAATAATCAATTCAGATTCAAAGTTAAATACAGTCTAATCAAACTGTGATTTATGATCCTGTTACACTAAAACTTATCTAAAACTTTCAGTTTCATATTTAGACAGTAGTTACTGTAGTCATTTCAGTATCATTTGTGACTTCGGTAAAGGAAAAAAAAAATAACTACCAAACAGGTAAAATTAAAAAAACCCCACAGTCAATGAGTTAAACAAAGCAAAGCACCACTTTATTGCACATCCCCCCATTCCACACACACACACACCAATCCCATCGTGCCAACTAGGGCCTCTTTTCGCTCCTTGTGAAAGAAGAAGAATCTGTAGAGTTCTCAACCATCTCCTGCCCTGGATTGATTTTATGTAGCATTCCACAAGGAGAGCAGGGTAATGAGATCACAGCATGCATTTTTCATGGACAAGATGAAAGCACAACAGACTCAGAATCTACATTTCAAATAAACTGAGGCCCACGTCCTTCCCAACAGAACCTTTGTCTTTGAAAATAAACTCATTACTCAGTGTTTAAAAGAGAGAACAATAACTTTACTAATTAGCATGGTAAGAATATAGAATGTGTCAAGAAAGCAGAGAATGATTAAAGTAAGACTTCTATTTTGTAAAAATTGGGAATGTAGAATTTTCTATATATAAACCATTCAGTTTATAGAAGGAAAGAAAATTTGATGCAATTTGATCCATGATCCCAAATGTGATCTGTGACACTAAAACACAACAGCGAAAGTTTCATATAACAATATTTATAATAGTTATTTTTTGTGTGTTAGCATGTATATAGCGGAGGGATATTACATGTTAAGTTGTTCATACAGAGCAGCCTAGCTGCTAGCTGCCATCTGTAGGGAGCCTGAAAATAGACTTGCAGCGATTTCCTCTGGCTGCTTGACAGTGAAAGAGTAGACTGCACAATACCAGTGATTACACTCTGATAAAGGCAGTAATTTCATTGCAGTAGGCAGGAGCTAATTGCATTTTTTTTCTTGGCATAGACTACTGCTTCACAACCACCAGCTGTTGTTGTGTAAAGGTATGTCTCCACTCTATGAGAGATGACGTGAAATGGTATTTAGTTCTGCACCTATTTAGAAATAAAACGTTCTTGAGTTACCAGTTGTTCTTTAGATACATTTCTACAATTTGGAGAAGATTTAACAACAACTCCATCTTCTGCGAAATGTCATTGATTCTGGCAAAATAACTGGCTTGTTTAATTTCAACTCTGCTCCTTGATTTATTATCACTCATTTGTCTTACCTTCTCATATGTCCTCATGCTTACAACCTGTTATCCTACCTATTTAACCAGACCTCAAAACCAGTTTGCCAAATTATTATTCAAATTATTTGAAAGCCTCTCAGCAAGTAGATGTCCAGCCATCCTTCCAGCTATTTAAATTTTCATATGCCCAGAAATTTTGGATGAGGATGAAAAGCTGCAACAATCTTTCAGTCTGAATTGTTGATCCACCCAAAACCAGTTAATAGTTACAATTCTTTTGAACATTCAACCCTTGGTTTTCCCCATCCAAATTGTAAACAAAACCTCTTCTTTTTTTAACTTTGCATCATCTAATAGCTCCTTACATTTAATTTTTAGATCCATTTTTAGAGATCCTATCTGATTTAACTTAAAATACTGACAAGGTCATTATAGTTGGCGATTTTAACATTCATGTCGACCTTGAAGGTGATAGCTTAAATGCAGAATTTAAGGATATTCTAGACTCAATTGGCTTTGTTCATAGTCCCACACATTCTCATCTTCATACTTTGGACTTTGTTGGCGTATGGCAGGGGTGTCAAAGTGGTTCCAGAAAGGGCCGTGTGGCTGCTGGTTTTATCTCCACCCAAGCAGCAGCACACCAG
>JAUZNJ010038324.1:0-11127 GCA_034780135.1 Jordanella pulchra
CTCCTAGTGGAAGGAGGAAAGACAGCAGCCCAGGGAAAAGGCTCCAAAACAGAGCTCAGAGAAACCGGATCATGACATTTTTTTATGATTGAGTTCTGCCCAAAAGAAATATTTTTATATTAATTTTGTTGTCAAGCATAAGGCATGGCAGTACAATCTGTTCCCTAAATATAAATTAAATGAGAACCATGTCAATGTGCTTTTGGAGCACTATTTGCTCAAGAAAAAACAAAACAACTACTGCAATGAAGAAAAACACTATGTCTGCTGGAAAGAAATTAAGTCTGAGAGCTTTGTTTAAAGCCCGGTTGTCTTGAAATTAATAAATGAATAAGTAAATAAATAGATAAAAAAAATTACATTAAAATGACAACTCTTTTATTGCAATATTGGTCTTTTCTGTAAAATGTTTATGCCTTTATAAGCTGCTCTGACTTTTTCCAGTCCCCCCCCTCATTAGAGCTGAATAACACAGGTCTGTTTTTCCAACCATATTATAAAATGACTGTCTTTGTTCAACTCACTGTAAAGTCAGCATTGCACCGCAGTCAGTCATTTGGTGAACAAAATAACAAAATTGTCTTATACTGTATGTAGCTACAGCATCAGAATGTAGATGTATTTTAATGTGTAAATTATGTTTTAAACAATAAAGCTGTATGTGAAGATGTGACTAAAAATTATATGAAATTATATATAAAATTATTTTGGAGAAAAAAACGGTTGAAAATAACACAGTGATAATCTATAGTAACGTTCTCAGAAACTTTCCAGAAATTAAATTTCATCCACACAGAGCTTGGGTAGCCAACTAATTTATAACATAAATTTTTTATCATTCTTCATCTTAAAAGAATTAGAATCAAGAATTGATAGAAACTCATATTAAAATGAATTGAAATCAGAACCAGAATCGGTCAAATTCAAAAACTGCCCAACCCTACTGGATATGGTGGGAAACTTTGGGATCAGCATCTGCATCTTTTTATCTTTTTAACTATGTCCCAATAATCTGATAACCTTAATCCCATGCAACACAGAAATCGTATCAGTTACTGTTTGAACTCAGCAGTAGACAATGGAATGATTTCACCCATTGTGTTACTTTCCCATCATATGCTGTGCTCAAAGGCACGGGAAGAAATGGTTACAGTAAAGTCCAGTTGATCAAATAATCAGTAAATCAGTAAAAGGGTATCTTTAAAATATAAAGTGTTATGTGAACAATACTATTCTGGTAATATAATGAACGATAAGAGAATACTTTTTTGCTGTGACTACAATTCAAAAGTAAAAGACAAAAGATGATGTTAAGACTTTCTTAAGCATTCTTCAGTTGTTCTGCCTACTGTGGCATCTAGCACAATTATTGCGAACCCGAGTGGAGAAGCATGATAGTCTTTAACATAATGTCATCTATTTTAACAGCATGATAATGTAAATGTAGAAAAAATAAAACTTTACACTTTCACTGCATAGTCCAATACTTTCTATTACAAATCTTATAATATTTAAAATAGTAAATCATGCCATACACTCTGTTAAGGTCTTTCTGTTCTTTGAAAGCATATTGAACTGAAAGAAGAAAGACTCCCATCTTATTTGACATTTCTTTCTAATAATATTCAAACATTTCCTTCTTTCTAATATTTAAACATTTCACCATCTTCCATTGTTTAATTGAGGAAATAAAATGTGAAAATCAGATGCAATGAGTTCATTAGAATTATTAAAAATAATCAAGGGACCACCAAGTAATCAGCAAGTCAAAAACTAGAAACTATTTTTAGACAATTTTACCATCTGGGGCAAAAAGGTCAAAGGGAGGTTTGGGAGGATTCCCGATATGCCATTGGTCAGTTCAAGGCTAAACCCCTGCACACACTGAATCCTACTTTGCATCCAATCAGAAAGAAAATCATGTTGTATGAGGTTGTGCCGTTTAGCGCTCATTGAGAGTCAATAGGAATGAACACACTCGACATGATTTTCTGCAATGAGGCTTGTGTTGCTCTGACTGAGATAGATGTTACGTCCATTTTAGTTGGACTTTGCAGCAATTCAGTGGCAATTTCATAGGTCTGACCGGAAGAGAGTGTGGTTTCGAAATAAAACAAAACTGCTTTGGGGGATAATAAAAAATAAAATTTCTATCTCATAGGAAAACAGTCAGGTTTCGAGTTGCACAGCACGTATTTTAGCAGGCAAGACATAAACAATTAATGAAACATTTAAAAAAACAAAATACTTTATCCATGATCGGAGTTAAGGAGGACAGAAAACAGATTAAGTAAAATAGTAATCCGCTTTGAGCCTTGCAAAAACAATAAGGGACAGCCCAGAAAAGTCTAGCTTGTCACTCTACCAGAAAAACAAAAAATTAAACAAACTTCACAAATTGCTCTCTATAATTGTGGATTAGACCCACTGGTTGCCCAAACCCAATCACTCCTCTTCAGTTGATCTTCAGCCTCAGTCAGGCAGTTCCAGTCAGCAGTCAGCTCCTCGAGGAGTCTTCAAGTACAGTCTGCCTGTTCCACCCTCCGTCACAGCCAGCTCCTCTCTCTGCCATAAAGATCTTTCAAACTGAACCAGGCTCCTACCCACAAGAACCATTCATGAGTCAAGTCAACCTCCCTGACAAGACCCCCCCAGGATCTGTTACTTTGACTCTCCAAGTAAGACAGTTTTCCCTTCAAATTCTGCAACTGTGCAGAAACGTATGTTTATTTTCAATAAATCATTTAGCTGACGCTGTCTCATGTGGTGTTCTGCATGTGGGCTAACTTTATAGAACCCAAACATGACACCCTGGCTAATTTTCAACCTCAGTCTGTTAGCTGTTTACCAAGAAATACCAACATGACCCCAAAATAGGTGTTTTGCTGCACAGCTATTTCACCTTAAAATACAGATTTCTTGTCATCAGTCTGAGCACATCAGAACACATCAGATTAGAGTTTGTTGGATAATAATAAACAAAGACAGTATTTTGTTATTTAACAAAAAGTATAACATGTGCATAGGTAAACAATGTTTTACATGTTTGACATACAAATGAATATTAGTTGTATGATGCATTTAAAATCCAAAGAAAAACCTACATCTCCCACTCCTTTCTTCATCACCAAATGACTGACTCATCTGAAGTGTAGTGGAGCAATGATTGTCACCTTAGTTACCAACTCAAAGGGATTTTTAGCTGTTGCAGTACGTAATTTTTACAGCTCATGTCCGCAGTATAGTCTGAGTTTCAACATGATGATAATCTAATCTGTCACATACTGTACTGTTTCTGTGAAAGCAACCATATAAAGATACCCACACATGCTCCCGCTCAGAGCTTACAGGTAAATCAGTAGTATAATTGTCTGTGAAAATAAGTTATGAGATGAGATGTTTTAACACACTATTAGTGAATGGTTTTTATCATCCCCCAGTTGGCCCACCACAGCAAAACCATGGGGGACCTGTGCAAGGATTGGACAGCAGTCAGAGGTGGAGCTGGAGGCCTCGGTGACCTTATTCACAAAAGCTTAACCTGGCTCTGGGGGCCGTAGAATATAATCTCGCAGGAGGGGAATAAGCCTGAGCTTTTGCAGGAGTTGGAGCAAAACCAGCTAAAGATAGAAAAGCTCACTTCTACAAGTAGAATGGGCTCTGGAAACCAGCTCCTTAAGACATGCTACATTTCTACTCTAGAGTGGCCAGCAAGGCTTCATGGTTATCTGGCGTAGCTTAAACTCTCTCTCGGCCACGAGTGGTTGATCACAGACACTGTAATCAACTCCAATACTCCAGGGGCCAGCAGCCCAAGAGTATCCCCACATGGCTAAAATGTTTTTAATTAAAAGTGCATTTACAGTGATAAGAATTGCGCTGCTGCAAGGTGGCTGCATGTTGGAGTAGCAACCTTGACTCTGATATTCTGTTTTAAGAGGATTTTAATTCCTCCATTTTTGGATCAGAGTTTTATTTTTCTATTTTTTTTAACTGTTGTTGAGTGCTGTGAAACTGGAGGGATTTTACTAAGATTTTTGTCCTTTTTGGAGACTTGTTATAATGCATAATCACAGCATCCATAGCAAGTAGATTTTTTACACCAGGGAATATAACCATTAACATCTCTAAAGCTGAAATAATTAATCAACTTCGTCCGCAAATACCAGCTGAGTTGAAAAGGAGGTGCCGGGGATGCAGAGCAGGAGCAAATTTAAACCATCTCTACCATCCATCATCATGGGCAATGTGAGATCTTTAGGGAACAAGCTGAAAGAACTCCGAGCCCTAGCAAGGACTGAGCCAAAGTATTGGCAATGAAGCATTATGGGTTTTACTGAAACATGGCTGCAGGATACATCTCGAACTCCTGCATCTCTCTGCCAGGCTTTTTGACCCTATGAGCGGACAGAGATTTAAAGAATATTGGAAAACTAAAAGGAGGTGGGTTATCAGTGCTTGTGAACAATAGATGGTGTCATCCAGGCCATGTTACTGTAAAGAATCGTCACTGCAGCCCAGTTTTCTGTTAATAACTGTTTGCATTTAACCTTCTGCCATTGCTGACACTGCATGTAATATTATCAGTTCTGTTGTTGCTAAGCTACAGACACAACACCCATCTGTGGCAATAACTGGTAATTTCAATCATGTCTCACTCTCTGCTACACTGCCAAGTTTCCAATAGTTTGCCAGCTATTGTACTAGAGAAAACAAGACTTTGGACTTGTTTTATGCAAATGTGAAGAAGTCCTACATCTCTGAAGTAAGACCTCCTCTTGGGAAATCAGATCACAATCTTGTTTTTTTCTGCTTAGAGTATAGGCCACTTTATAGGAGACAACCTGAATTAAAAGGAACTGTAAGAAAATAGTCAAAGGATGCTGAGGAAGCCCTCCAGGTTGTTTTGAGGCTACAGATTGGGATGCACTGTGACTGCCAAATAGGGAGGGCATCAATGCAATGACTGAGTGTATGACTGACTACATAAACTTCTGTGTAGATAACACTATCCCTACCAGAACAGTGAAATGCTTCCCAAATAATAAACCATGGGTCACAAGTGATCTAAAGCAACTGCTCAATGAGAAAAAACAAGCCTTTAGGAAGGGAGACAGAGAAGTGTTAAGGGGTATACATAGGAAACTTAAAGTTAAGGTAAAAGAGAGCAAGGAGGCATACAGGAGGATGTTGCAAAACAGGCTCCAGCATAACAATTTTAGAGATGTGTGGTAAGGGATGAAGACGATCACAGGCTTCAAGCAAAAGGATGATTAGACAGATGGGAGTCTTGACAGAGCCAATGAACTGAATGCATTCTTTAACAGGTTCAGTTCAGTAACAAGCTCAGCATCTTTCTCTCCAGCTCACAGCCACATGGACATCCTGCCCTCCTCTGCCATTGACTCTTCTGCTTCTATGACTTTGTTTTCAGCCAAATCAGAAGATGGTGGCGTTCCCTCTGCCTTTCACTGGCCGTCTCTAGAAGTCAATTAAAGAGGCCACTGGAGAGACTGAATCGTAATAAGTCACCAGGTCCTGATGGTGTGAGCCCCAGAGTCCTGAAGGTCTGAGGAGAGCAGCTCTGTGGGATCCTACAGCAACTTTTCAACCTTAGTCTGACCCAGGAGACAGTTCCAGTGATTTGAAAGACTTCCTGCCTTGGCCCAGTGCCAAAGAAGACTTAACCAGCTTTCCTAAGTGACTACAGACCTGTTGCCCTGACATCCCATATAATGAAGGTTCTAGAGAGACTTGTGTTTTCTTATCGCCGTGGAGTTGGAGTTGAAGATGCCATCATAAACCTGCTTCGAAAAACTCAATGTCATTTAGACAATGCACACAGCACTGTGAGGATCATGTTATTTGATTTCTCCAGTGCATTTAACACCATACAGCCTGACTTACTTTGTGAGAAACTCCAGAAGACTCAGGTGGAGGCATCAATCATTGCCTGAATCAAGAACTACCTGACAAACAGACCACAGTTTGTTAAGACTGAAGGGTCAACTGTCTGATAAAGTATTCAGCAGCACAGGAGCACCACAGGAGCACCACAGAGTACAGTACTCTCACCATTCCTTTTTACCCTCTACACCTCTGACTTTCAGCACCAGAAAGAGTCCTATTACCTGCAGAAATACTCAGATGACTCTGCGATCATTGGGTGCATCAAAGATGAACAAGATACTGAGTACAGAGAGCTGGTGAACAGCTTTGTGGCACGGAGTGGAAACAATCATCTGATCCTGAATGTCAGCAAAAAAGGGAGATTATTGTGGATATCAGAAGAAACAGGAACAAGTTGAATCCCATTAACATCATGGGAGAAGATGTGGAGGTGGTGGAGGAGATACGTTGGTGTTCACCCAGACAACAAACTAGACTGGAGACGCAATTGTAAAGCCGTCCACAAGAAGGGACAGAGCAGACTGTACTTCCCGAGGAAGCTTAGGTCCTTCGGTGTTTGCAAAAAGATGCTGTATATTTTCTAGAAGACTGTTATGGAGAATAGCTCAACAAGCTAATAAAGAAGTCCAGCTCTGTTCTAGGAACTAACCTGGAACCTCTGGAGATTATTTCATAAAGGAGAATTATTGATAAAGTGAAAAAGATTATAGACAACAGCGGGCATCCTCTTCAGAAGATTTTTAAACAACAACAGAGTGTCCTCATTAAGAGGATTCTCCAGATCTGGTGCAAGACAGATGGGTACAGAAGATCCTTCCTGCCTACAACTATCAATACCTACAACTACTAGTTAAGAGAAAACAAACCATGAGTTACAACAACATTTAATTTCCCTTTGGGATAAATAAAGTATTTTTGAATTGAATTTGAATTGAATAACACCTTCTTTGAATAGAAGAAAGATTATCACTTTAAAATGTCAAAGGAAAAGTAAGAAGTACTTCATACTTTTAAAAGTAAAATTCAGTTACTGTTGGGATCTGGAGTTTTTGCCACCTTCCTCCAGCAGAGCGAGCTGTGGGTCTCCTGGGCTGGAGCCCTCAGCACACCTGAGGATCATCAGCCCATCAGGAGACCTCTCTTCGTAAACAGCAGTCAGACCTTCCTTCGGCGCCGCAGTGTTAACTGAGTTTTGGAAGCCTGTCTCATGCCTGAAGCTCTGGACGAGCTTAATCAGAACCTCTGCCTGCCTGCTCATGCGAGCTGGAAACTCAACCTAGGTCTGTCTCTCACTAACCCGAAGCTAGACGCTGTTGCTGCTAACTCTTTGCTGGAACCCCTGTCTCTGGATCCCACTGTTGCTCCCCTTCCCAAGGACCTGTCAGAACCATCACAAGGTACCGTCCGAACCTGGTTATTGTCACGCCACCTGATCATCTGGCTAACCGAACCTTCCAACCTGCAGACCTCTGTGATTCCCGTCCCGGACCCGAACCAGAACCAGTACCAGTCAATTCTGTGTGAACCTTTAATAAACTTGTTAACTTTTTCCCCTGCCTCCTGTGGTGTTCTGCATGTGGGTTAGATTCCTTACTCCCAACATGACAGTTACAGGATTATGAACAGAAGATCCTCCTTGTGCATTTCACAAAGGAAAAGCTGCCAACCTGTAAATCTTTCTTTAAACATATGAAGCTTTGCTGTGGTTTGTCTGTCATCTCAGAGGCTGGTTGTTCATGGCCTGCATTTACAAAGATTCTGAAGAGTCCTTTTCAGAGAGTGCCTTACTAAGCTAAAACATTCCTGATTTTTTTTTCAGGACCACGATATGAACAGATAGAAAGACAAGGGAGTTTCTTGCTGAGTGGATCAGTGTGTAATTCCCACTGCTTTCAGCAAAAGCCTGGAATAGGATAAACTCCACAAGCTGCAATCAGATCCGAGAGTAGAGATGACTGCAACACAAGAGAAATTCTGACATCATCACATAGAAAGCAGAAAATACTCCTTTGCATCTTTCCTCTATGTATGTAGAAGAGATATTTATCTTTTATAAAGTTTATATTTATATGTATATTTTGTTGTAATCTTATCAAATTCTTTTGCAGTTTTTATACTTGAGAGCATTTTAAAGTGTGTAAAGGGTGCTTTAGCTTTTCTGTATGATGTCTTTTGTACATTTGTCCATTGTTTTGATATTTTTAACTAATTTATTTATCTTCTAATGACCTTATTAAAGGTAGAAGTTTGAAAGGCCATGCTCTTGAAAACTGATTTCTAATTTCCTCCTGAGCTGGAAATAAAGTTTTTCTTATCTAAGTTTTTTTTTTTTTTGATTGTTATAGAAGTGCATGTTCTCATTACTCCACTGTTTAGATGGTGGATCACCCAATCAGCTCTTTCCTTTTCCACTATCCTCTGTGCTTCAGACCATTTAGGTTCGCAAAATTTTTTCCTCCCTATTACTCACATTTTTTTTTCACTTTATGAGCTCTCTTAAGGCATAAGGCTCCCTTTGGCCTCCATTTCACGACCACTTTCTGGACACAGAGAGGTAAGACATCCTGATCCTAATTCATCTGCTGCGCCAAAGCTTTTATTTTTCATGTTAATAAAATTCTCCAATTCGTGATTGTCTTCTGTGGGAGTCTTTCCAGATTATGAGACCCCTCAAAGTGCCCCCCCAACCCCTTTTTGAAAATAATTTACACTCAGACTCCAAAACAACTACTTAACTGAATACAAACAGCTTCAACATTAAACATCTCAGGATTATGGGCATAGATTACCCGGACATGTATGTTAGTTCTCATAAATTAGAAAGCAGACTTTTAATGTGGCGCGAGCATTCACGAGGGTAAGTGGAAATGTCCATACAATAGTTTCTATTTTCATGCCTGTTGCTGTTTGCAGTCCATCAACATCATTCTCAATGTGAATGACTCACCTGAAGTGAACTGGAGCAGTACTTGTCACCCAGGTAACCAGTTCAATGAAAACCTTGTCGATTTCATTAAGAACCTCACATAACGGACACAGATATCCATTCAGAAGACAACTTCTAAATCCTTGTCATTTTTGAATATAATAACATTCATTAAACTCATGCCCCTGACAATTTATAGGTAAAGGTGTAGAGAAGTAAAGAGTCAGATGTGGGAGGAGGAAGAAAAAGGGCTTAAGTGAATGCTGTTTTGAAAAGTCTCAGAGCAGTGGTTTTTACCTCCTGCTCCTTTCTCATGTTGTTTTGTCTAATAGCTAACAAGGTCAGTTTGATTGGTAGAGAAAAGGAAGAGATTTTCAGTCAATCTTCGTCAGCCGTGGAAACTACATTTCATTTATCCACATAACTGCAAAAAACTAGCTTTTTCTTTTTTTCAAGTAGTTTGAAAATCTGCTATTTTAATTCTAAATTCAGTAATTAGTGTGGCTGCATTTAAAAGAGGAACAACTGCTCTATTGAACAGCTTGAGTTGTGTTTGTGTTATTTAAAAAGGGAAATTAAAGTTAGCAACCATAAAACCTGATATTCATTATCCTGATGTTCTCAGAGGTGGTTGTTAAATGTAAACCTATGGGAATAATCTGTAGACTGCTCCACGAATAAAACCGCTGAATAAATATATGATACACAACTGAGCACAAGAACAGAAAGAATAATACTGATTGAGACCTTTTTAAACAAAATAAAATTGATTTGTTGCTGTCACTGCTGTATGTTTAGGAGCGCAGGTCCTTCATATAGGAGGACTGTGAGTGCATTTTACAGTGATTGCTATAGTGAATCCTCTTTGGTTTGCCAAAAATGCTTTTAACATGACTGTAACCATTAGGATACAAAGC
Source organism: Jordanella pulchra (assembly GCA_034780135.1). NCBI lineage: Eukaryota > Metazoa > Chordata > Actinopteri > Cyprinodontiformes > Cyprinodontidae > Jordanella > Jordanella pulchra. The sequence continues at coordinate 9,754 of JAUZNJ010038324.1, forward strand.
ACAATTTGTGAAACAGATGATCCAGTCACGTGCTTATGAAAAAACCCTAATGCTTTAAAAAAAAGAGAGAAATTAACATTTATCATTTAACACTGCTAGGTCTGAAACAGATTGTAAGCAAGAGAGTTCAGGATATTATTCAAACTGTTTTTATGAAGAGATGTGAGCTGATCCGAATTGGAAGAAGGATCTGGAATCAGAGTTCTGAGGGATTTGAGAGGAGAAGGAGTCCATATTAATATTACCATTGTTTCTAAAAGATATGAGTTGAGGAGACTTTGTTATTAACAGACATAGGGAGATTCTTTATGAAATTAAGCAATGATCAGTTATCTGAAGTTCATAAGCAGAGCAGTTGGTGGGGGTGAGACCAGAGTAACAGATTAAAGATTAAGTTGAGAGAGTGGATCAGCCCATTCATTCAGAAAGTCTAAATTTAGGGGGATGGTAAACTGCAGCAATGATGTTGGATATTTGGCTACGGAGGTTAGCACTGGGATGGAGACAGGCATCACTTTCAACGTCTCGTGGTAGATTATCGGAAGACTGCCTCTGTGTCCTGTCTCGTGAAGTTGGGAGATGTAAATAAAGCCACGCAGAATTGAATAGTTGGGTTGAGAACAGTCATTAGGTTGTTGCCAAGTTTCCACGATTACAATTAGTGAGAACACCAAGAATGAGATGTCCCTTAATTGTGAGTAAACAGATGTTGAGAAGTCAAAAGTTAACAGCGGTGTCGTTGTGTGCTTTGATGTTCTTGGAGTGATTGAAATATAATTCTGGCAGGACCCACGGTGAATTTATATAAAGCCTGCTGTGGTAGGAAGGCGACTTCTGGAAGGAGGTCTGGTGGAGTTGGGCTGCTGTATACTGTAGAAACCTGATCCAGGTTGGAGAAAAAAACAACATGGAAATCCAAAATATTGCAGATTAGATGCAAAGCTGGATAGCCAACAATTTTAGAGTGCAGCAGGATGTGCAGTCAACTATTAGCACCAACCTGGAATTTACTTCTGATAGCTACTCATTCTTTTACAAATGTCTGTAGAAACAGTCTGCAGGCCTTAGTGCTTGATTATATATACCTGTAGCCATGAAAGCAGTTAGAACACTTGATTAAATTTTTTTTGGATGGGTAAGCAAACACTATTGGCAATATTCAGTAGTGTCAGACATGTCACCAGACCTCAGTCTTAAGGGTGACATAATAAATGCATGAGGGGGCCCAATTATTATTACCCATAATCCTTTATTTGCTCAGTGCTCATGCATGTTAAACATAACCAACAGCACATAATGTTGGGATCCGGAGTTTCTGCCACCTTTTCTCCAGCAGAGCGCGCCGTGGGTCTCCTGGGCTGGAGCCCTCAACGC
>JAUZNJ010038325.1:0-11126 GCA_034780135.1 Jordanella pulchra
ATATATTAGGGGTGAGAAATCAGGGATAAAACCCACCTTGTTTAGTTCTGGTGGTACGTGTTCGTCACACATTCTTAGCATCGCTGTAGAGAAACACACTGTAAGGGTTTGCAAAAGGACAATAAACAACACCTAACAAACAGCCAGAAACCAGCTGCTCAGCATTAAATGCTGAATATTAACTTTACTGATAAAGTTCTAGGAAGTAACAATAACGATGAAAAAAAATTCATCCTTACCTACATACAGCCATCGAAAAAAGGCTTTGAAGTTTTTCATGCTCTTGTCAATCACTCTGAAAAAATAAAGTCGTGGAAGGTAAAAACAATAAAATCTAAAAACTGAGATGATTTATTGACTTACTGCAGAAGTTCATTGGCTTTGAGGGAGAACGAGCCGACAGCAGTGATCGCACCTTGTCACACAGAAAAAAGAAAAATAAAATACACGCTTAGCCATGGCTGCCCTGGGGCCCTTTTGTTGGCCAACCATGCCAACATTTCACCATTTCTTACCCATCAATGAACCATTTTCAACCCATGTAAAAAACAAAACAACAACAACAAAAAAATCTGCACTTCTTCGTTCTCTTGGAAGTTGAATATATTCCTGAGTTATGCACCTTATATATTTACCTCCAGATCATAAATAACTTTGATTATTAATTCTTTCTAAAAAACTAGTTTAAAACCCAATTTTTTTTTCATCCCGATCTCCCAGTTAATAATTAAAAGCAACACCCTGATAGCAAACAATCTACTTAAAGTAGATTATAAGAAGATTACATTAAATTAAATGAAATTGCTGGATGTCAAACTGAGCATGAGACACCCCCCCCCCCCTGGTGTGTAGGAAAATGAAACCTGGTGGATATGAAACATCCTGCAACAGAAAACTCCACTTCTTACCCCCCGGATCAAAAAACAAGAGAAACTACAAATTTTAAAATGGGGAAAGAACAGAAATGAACGACACCCACCGACCCCGTAACTAAAACATGGACTGTAAATGTTGTACGTGTTGTGTGGTACCATCAATAGCGTCTGAATCCAAACCAAGGCGCTCAAACTTTTGCTTCCACAGGGACATTCCTCTGACCTCAGTCAGCTGATACAGCAGAGCCTCCGAACCGCTGTCAAGGACACAGAAGACTTTTAAATATGAAGAAATTAATTATCTCCAGAAAAAGAAGAAGGAAAAAACAAAAAAGACACACAGTACCTCTGCAGATGGCTGATCACTAGCTTCTGGATGCTGGTGTATGAGGACTCAATGGACTGACCGAGCTTTTTCAAACCCTGAGATAAGAGTGGCAGAAGCCCGTAACAAATATGAATTTTAAATCCACCTCCTGATGCTTCAGGATTGAATGATCTAAAACAATCTAGAAGTAAAACTTCTCTTGTCTTACTTTGACAGTCAGTTGGTTCATGAGGAGAGCCTGTAACTCAGGACTGGAAACAGGAAATGAATACATCAAAGAATGAATAAATCCTCTTCGCAAAGCAGTTGAAGTACTTTAAGATGAGCTTCTACCATCTACAGGACACTCTGGGTATTACAACATAATGTGCGAATAAGAACAATGACCTACCTGGACTGTCCCCACAGCAGGAGGTCCAAAAACTCATCCTGAACCTGGGTGCTTGTGTTCTTTTCCTACAAGCACAACAAACCAGGACTGAATTTTAGCCCATGAAGTCTTTTTGTTCTGATTCAAGTATGGCTAATTGGACAAACATTGAACATTACTGAATCGTTGAACATAGTTCTGAGCATATGATTCCTCAGGTATGCTCTTCTTTAATCAGATGAAAACATCCTTTGAAGCAAACCTGAACAAACTTAGTGAGGCGAAGGTCCATCTGCATCAGGATGTCCTCCCAGGCTTCACACATACAGGTGAGAGACAGGTGCAGGTACTGCAGCAGGGTGGAGATGTGGGTGAACTTGCGTGCCATCCTGGTGACTTCAGGGAGACAGTCTGACAACAAACCAGTGTCCAGCTGTCCGACCACGATGATGACAGGAAGAAAATCCATTTTAGGAAATCCAGGTTTAGAGCAACAAGATAGAAGGGAGAAATATCCCTCTGTAGGAGATTTGTTCTCTGATGTGATCCTCCTCACCTGAACATAACAGATCTCTGAAGTGCTTTCAGAGGATTTCACTTCTGTGATGAGAGACAGGGACTTGAGATCACTGGACAAACTCAGACTGCGACATGTTCCTGACACCTGCAGAAGGTAGACAGTATAAACTCACCCAGTGTTACAGTTTTTCTGCTGTTATCTTCTACGAAAAACATGCATCACATCACAGCATTTTTTTCCTAATTGCCAGCACTTTTCATGTTTATATTTAAACTATGATTAACCAATTTAAATGTTTTCAACAATATCAGTAACAGCATCATTTATTTCTACTAAAACCAGGCAGGCAAATTTATTGATAGCCCCGAAAAAATCCAAAATGACTAAAACTTGTATCGGAGGAGCATTAAGGTCTCTAAAAGTCGCAGAGTTCAGAAAATGATAATTTAAAACCCTAATGAGATATGGCTCAATAATTTAGCTGAGTTATCTTATTTTATTCATAATATACAATATCACACAAGACTGATGGGAATCCCTAAACAAATTCCCAAAAAGACTGTTTCAAAAGAAAACATCAGGGGGTCTAATTTTCAGGGCCTTCCGGTTTTATCAAAATCTATCCATCCTGCATTTTCTCCACCCACTGATCACTGCAGTGTCGCAGGGAGACTGGTGCCTTTCATCAGATGTGACTGAAACAGATGTTGGAGACACCCTGGATGCCTCCACTCATTACTAAGGGCAAATTAAAGACAGAAATTCATGCACAGGGAAAACATGCAGGTAGTCCTCAGGCTGGGATTCAAACCCACGACCTTCTTACTGCAACAGTTGCAGCAGTGCTACAAACTGCTCCGTGGCGTAGCTACATCTGCATTCCTTAGTCAGAATCAAACTGAGTTATCTCTTTTCATTCATTTAAATTGTTTCAGAAAAATAAATTCATTTCTCTTAAATAAGTAAGTTGAAGCTGGAATCTTTGAACAAACAATCAAATTGAAGACACGGATGAATATAATTCGCTCGATTCTGGCCTCTCTGGTTAGCTGAAGAGTTGATCCTGAAGGGACCAAGATCTTAGAAGGACATCAGAAGGAAGAAGCTAATGCTGCTCTTCAATGAGGGAATAACCTACCCCTGCACATTATTCAAGTCTATATCTAACCTTTAGGCTAAGAGAGCATAAGAAAAGCTGTGAGCCTTGATGATCCAAAAAGAATGTGCAAAAGGACATTGGTCACTAATTCATCAAACAATAACTTCTTTGGATGCTCTCCCTATGAGAGTTTAAATGTCTTCTGTGATATTGTGCTGCAGCAAAAACAAACAAGATTTTAATGTTTTTTTAAAACGGATTTTTACCAAAACAGTGGTTACGACTGTAGGGGTCTCCGAACACACTGTAAAAAGTTTTACCTTGCCAAGAGTGGCTATTTTGTACATCCCATACGCATAAAGCTCCACGGATCCAGCATCTCCTCCGAGAACCAGGATGTTTAGCCTGTTTGGTAACATGAAACAAATACTAACTGACAAGATCATTAAAAATAAATTGCCCAAAATAATGACAAATGATTCCTCTGTGTCTCAGTCTCAGTTAAAAGAAAAGTCCTCACCGAACTTCTCCAAGAAGGTTGAGGATCTCGTCAGACTTTTCCTCACTGCAACAAAATTCAAGAAATTAAAAACTCATTCACCCAAGACTCATACAACAAATGAAAGACTTAAATCATCTAAACTCTAAATCAGAAACTCTAAATTTTCTCTCACCTGAAGATCTTTGAAGTAGTGCTATAACTAGAAAAAAAAATTGGGTCAAGTTAGTTTAAAGTTAACTTTTTTTTTTCTTTATTCGATAGGACTTAAGATACGTTTTACCTCTTAGGAAGTGTTGGTAATTCGGGAAGAAAAAGTTTGGATTCATCCTCGGAATTATAAAAGGAGCCAAGGGCACTGAAACGAAGAGGAAAACCATTTTCACATCTCCTGGCAGATTTACATCCATTCTGGTTTGTGTGCTGAACCTGGGGAATACCTGTTCTCCTCCACCACCTCCATCCAGTTCATGCAGGTCACAGAACTCTGCATCGGAAACATGTGAAGGATCTCTGCTTTCTCAACATCACAGAGGACCACCTGCTTGGTGTCTCCAAGACTGAAAGCCAAAACTGGTGTTTGAAGAGAGAAAATATGTCCTATTTAAATGATTACACCAAACAAGTGGCTAAATACATGCTTAATATAGTCAAACCTATCCTTTACTTTTGCCATCAGGTCTCCAGGCGAGTGCAGTGATTTCCTTCCCAGTATATTCACTAGGTGGTAAACTCCAAACCCGCTGGAAACTAGCCAAGCGATGGAGCAGCAACTGTGCAAAGTTATCAGATTTACATGACAAGAAAAACTGCACAATAAACTACATTTTACTTTATTAAAACCTACCTCCCCTGTAGTATTAGCCAGAGCAATCAGATCCCTCTTAGGAGACCATGCCATGCACAGAACAGGGTTGGGGAGCTGCTTCTCTCCAACTTGCCGGAAGGCAGGCATATTGCTGGCTGGAAAAGTTTGTAAATATGAGCAGGATTTTAATTGAACCGTCAAATGATGATTTAGTTCCATAGCTTTTAGGGGACAGAAAAGTTTAACCTGCCAAACAGCTCCTGCTATATTAAACATTTATTCCAGACACAAACAGCTATTAGGGATGTCACGACCCGATATTGATCCAATATCAGCCAAAACACTACAATTGGAATATATCTGCATGTGTTTAAAATCTCTAATATTGCCACCCAGATGAAAATGCTCCACTTTTGTTTAAAGTTTGTGTAACCCACTGGTTACTAATAAATGGGTGAAATTTTCTCTTACCTGTTTTTTTGTTGACTGTTTTCAGTTTTGACTAACATCACTTGATCAAGGCTTTTCTAACATTTTTTCACTACAAAATAAGTAATAAAAGTAAGTATAGTTTGTGCTGATATTGTATGGGGTCAATATCAGTATTGGTTAGTGTTCAAAGCTGCAATATCTATATTATAACGGAAATCAAAAGTTGTATCAGGACACCCCTACTAGTTACCACACAAATTAAATTGCATTCAACTTTAAGTGCGAGTAAATACGGACATTCAAATTAAATTTGGTAATAAAAGGTTGGATATATAGAGCCTGTTAGAAAACAAGTGTAAAGGATGAAAAGATTCTTACAGGTAGAAACTAATTAGTAGATAATAGGACAGCTGGATGAGATGCTATGCCTCCTTTTATGTAGAGCACGCAGCGGGGCGGGGAACTACAAATGTCAATGTCCGATGATCAATATGTACTTCCCATCATTATCTTTCCGTTACTATTCATATTGAATTCAAAACCCGTACTTATCTAGACTGTAAATGAATCCTGATCACTATTAAATATTTTGTTAACTAAAAATCAGAAGAAAAACACTTGGATCAAGGATAAGTAATTTAAGAATCTATGTAAATGCTTTCCTAAAATGTTTATGGCTGCTAAGCATCGTAATTAATTCATAAACAATGTTAACTGCAGATTTTGACAAAAAACTAAACCACAAACCATAATTTAATGATAGGTTTTTTTAAAACGTTAGTGGTTGACCTACCTCTATAGAGCAACTTAACGAAATACTATGTTATTAGCAAGTCTGTTAGCATCCTACAAAAGCTAATGCAGAGGAAGAAGATTCATTATGGTTTTTTTTTCGCCATCCCGCTTCCTAAAACTAAAGACAATTAAACATAAAGTAGAACATTAATCTCTTAACAGCGTTACAAAAGTCTTAATTTAGGTTTTCCTCGTATTTCTACAGCTGAACAGACGCCGCCATTTTTTTCTTCCACCAATCACAGTAGAACAACGGGAGGCGCGAAGAGACAAACCTTCTCAACAGAGAAAACTCGATTCATAAATAGATTAGAACTGTGGAGATAAATTGCCTTTATTTTCCTAGACGTTATTTTTATGCTACATCTAGAAATGTTTATGCATTTTACCAGAATTTTTTATGGTTAGCTCAGCATAAAGGGGGTTGAATATAGAAAGCTGAAAGAAATTGTTTATTAAAAAAGAAATATGTTGTTTTTTAATGTAGAAGTGTGGCTTATTTCAAACCCCAAATGGCTTTCATTCATTGGTGGATTTATTCATATTTATTCTTGTATTTATTTAACAGAGGCTAGATCTGGGAACAACTAAAAGATGTCCTGACAACAGACTGAGCTGCAGAGCTCCTACAGAGTTATCTTAGGTCTTTTGGCTACTTATTACATTAATCCTATCTACAGAAAAGATCAGTATTGTATAATTGTCTCTACTTAACATGCATGAATGGAGGACCAAGGGAGTCACTGAAAAAGAAAACCAGCCTTTTCATATTAAACATTTAAATCCTACAAGAACCCAATTTGAACTTGCTTTGTCTAATTGTACAGTTTATATTGAATTTCAAAGAGGAATTATTAATTGTATTTGTTAAACCATTATTAAATACAGCAATTTGAAAATGCATTTTCAAATCTTATTTCTATATGAAGATTAAAAAAACTAAATTCATAAATCTGTTTATAAATACCTTTCCTATTTACACATCTGAAATACGTTATTCCTGTTTCAATTTCCATTTATATTTTTTACCTTCCATTTTCATATCCATGTTTAAAGTTTTCTTTTAACTTTACCCTACCTATTTCGTTTTTTCTGTGACCCTACTGGTCCCAGAGCACAATGAAAACCTGTTAAACCAACCCCAGTTGTAACCAGCTCTCTCATTGTTTAGACTGCCACCCTTGGTTGACAAAATACCCAATCTCCATTTAGAAATAGGATTTGAAAATACATTTTCAAATTACAGTAATAGAATAATACTATTTACAATCTTACCTTTAAATAATTCAAATTAAAATATACAATTAAAAAATGCTTTTCAAAATGGATTTGCATTTGTATGATTTAAATATTGAATTTGTTATGGCTGTCCTGATCCCTCGTGTGTTTGTACTACTTTGTGGTGCTTTATGAAATAGATGTTTGTGGTCATAAGATGAAAACGTGGAAACGTTTATTTTGCAAGGCCTTGTGGGATAAACAGGTGCATTGCATTGGTGCTGTAAAAGAAAGAAATATTACAGTGCTTGGCAAAAGTATTCAACCCCCTTTCAGGCTTCAAACAAAAAAAGATTAAAATAAAAAAGTTCATTCTTTGTCAAGAATCAACAAGTGGAACACGCTCATGAAGTGGATTAGATATTTTAACTTTAACAAATAAAAAAACTAAAGAGTTTCGTGTGCAAAATTATTCAGCCCCCTTGAGTTTATACTTTGTAGCGTCACCTTTTACTGTGATTACAGCTGCAAGTTTCTTGGGGAATGTCTCTATCAGTTTTGCACACTGAGAGATGGAAATTTTTGCCCATTCTTCCTTGGAAAGCAGCTGGAGCTCAGTGAGGTTGGATGGAGGGCATTTGTGAACAGCAGTTTTCAGTTATAGACCTAGACTTGGCCATGTTTATTTTGAATCATTCCATTGTAGATTTTGCTTTATGTTTTGGCTCATCGTCTTGTTGGCAGATAAATCTCCATCCCAGTCTCAGCTCTTTTGCAGACTCCAACAAGTTTTCTTTCAGAATCGTCCTGTATTTGGCTCCATCCACCTTCCCATCAATTTGAAGCATCTTACCTCTCCATACTGAAGAAAAGCAAGCCCAAACCATGATGCTGCCACCACCATGTTTAACAGTGGGGGTGCTGTGTTCAGGGTGATGAACTATGTTGTGTTGCTTTCACAAAATGTTTGATTTTGGTTTTATCTGCCTTGAGCACCTTCTTCCACACCTGGCATCCCCAACCTCGGTCCTCGAGGGCCGGTGCCCTGCAGCTTTTAGAGGTTTCCCTGTTTCAGCACAGCTGATTTCCATTGATAGCTGATTAACAGCCTTTTGCTGAACTGCAGTCATCAGAATCAGGTGAGCTGAAGCAGAGAAACCTCTAAAACCTGCAGGACAGCGGCCCTCGAGGACCGAGATTGGGAAGCCTGTTCTACACGTTTGGTGTGTCTCCCAGGTGGCATGTGGCAAACTTTAAACCAGACTTTTCATGGATATTTTTAAGAAATGGCTTTCTTCCTGACACTCTTCTATAAAGGCCAGATTTGTGCAGTTTATGACTGATTGTTGTCCTGTGGACAACGGATGTTTAAAGATTGGGAAAAAGTATCCAAGTCCAGATTTAAATTTCTCTGCAACATCTTCATGATGCTCTCTGAACTTGAAACAGACCTCTGAGACTATCACAGGGCCTTTATTACACACTGGTGAATTCTATCATATAAATCCACATTGAATCATTCAGAGATCCTCACTGAACTTCTGGAGAGAGTTTGCTGCACTGAAAGCAAAGGGGTCTTTTAATTTTGCACGCCCCACACTTCAGGTTTTATTTGTGAAAAAGGGTTTAAAATATCCAATAAATTTCATTCCACTTCATGATTGTGCCCCACCTGCTGTTGATTCTTCAGAAAGAAATGACATTTTTATATCTTTATGTTTAAATCCTGAAATGTGGCAAAAGGTCGAAAAATTCAAGGAGGCTTAAGACTTTCACGAGACATTGTATGTTCCACCTCTGTTCCCATGTACTGCAATCAGAAAACAAAGCTACAGTTAGTCTGTCTGTTATATTAGGAAGTTACAACCAAGTAATGCAGCTTTTTATACCCAACATTGTATTCAGGGAGCTGATTGTCGAAGGCTGACACATAAAGAGAATTCCAGATTGCTCATTAGTTGCTGGACAGGCATGTATGTGGAATGACAGTGAAAATGCCTTCCAGACTTATCACCTGCACTTAACTGTAATCAGTAGATTGAAGAAGAACCAGAATAGCTCATGGAGCACAAAATGTGATAGTGGGCTCAAAATAGAGCAAGTGAGGCTGCATGATCTCAGATAGCCTGACTATCAAACAGACCGTTTTAACTTAGGTCCAATATGACTTTTTGCAATATACTGAAAAAAGAAATTAGAAAAATGGATTTAGTAGATGGTTAGACGGCTGAAAATATGTGATTGACGGTGCTCAAACCTTCCACCTTTTAAAGTTAACTGAAGCCTAAACTCAATAGACTGTTAGGACTGTAAGCTAACACTTTGTTTTAACATTACAACCTTCTGTACCCACTGAGTTTAATTAATTTATACCAGTTCAGTACAGAAAATGTCACCTCCACCTTCTGTTCCTCAGGACCACCTCCATACTTTGTCCTCTTGCCAGCAGTCTGACTGTGTAACATGAGCCAGGGGCCAAATATAGCCCCACACAGTGAGCAGTTAGGGACCGGCACAGATGGGACAGCAGCGAGCTGCAAAGGCAGTACCCAATTGGACCCTGAACCTGAGAGGTCCTGCTGACTGTCTGACCAATAAGACGAGGAGAATCGAAGAGAAGCTTCTTTTTGTTTCTTTCCTGCATAAACAAGCGGAACCCAGAACCAGGGAAGGACAATCAAGCAAACAGGGACGCTTGAAGGTAAATTTGACATATTTTTTAGTCCTGCTTCTTAATTATCAGGCAAACAGCTTCCATAACATACTTATATAGTACAGCTGTTTCAAACAAAGACTTTTTTTCTGTAAATTGGTTAATTCAAGTTGCCTTCTCTGTTATATTGAGTTAGAATTTTCTCAAATTTTAAATCATATATTTGCCTTCAATATACAAAATGGTCTTAATATACTGAAAACATATACAATAGCACTCATTGAAGCATTAAATATAAAGGATGGATTATGTCTATAGGTCTCAGTGTCACAAATTTTCCACATTCATATTTAATCAAAGGTGTGAGGTTTTTATCGTTCCATTTGGAAAGCGGTCTATTCTATTGACTTTATTTTTATTTGTGACCATTTCTGAGGTGATCATCACTGCATGTTTGAGAAAATGTCTCCACTGATACCTGTGTTGCGGCTGTTTAGAGGAAGCAGGCCTTTACTTCAGCTTCTTGGGAGTGGGGCAGCGGCGCTGCTGTGAAACATAGCCCAGGGGATTATAAATAACAACAGCTGGTCTTTAGGACGCCATGAGGCTCTGAGTGTCACATCATCTGCGTATCAAGTCCAACAGTTTCACAGCGTGCACTATTATTCACAAACTTAGACTCAGAATAGATCAGCTAAAAAAGGGCAGTGAAGCTGCTCCGTTTTCATAATAAAACAACAATACGCTGCAAGTCTCTTGCACAAGTTAGGAATCTATCATGGATGATATATACTTAAGTCCATATTCATTAAATGGCCAATTTCCATTCATTTAGATAAAATAATTTATACTCAAGACATTTAAATCAAATGCTTGTTTTTGTTAGTGATAAGGAAAACTGCAGAAAAACTGAAATGTGTGAAATGTCAATGATAAAACAGAAGCAACTACAATCATTCCATTTATTACAAATACTTAAAATGTGATTGAGGGTTTTAGAATATTGCTTTGAGATTGCTGTGATTAAAGCCTTTCAGTATGAAACAGTATGTTTATTCATGTATGCGCACACTTAAAGAGACCATTGAACCAAAAGCATGTTTTTGAACTGTGGAAGAAAGCCAGACCAGCATGTTCGGTGTCATATCACTGCATTTCAATAAGATGTAATTCAAGACACCTCCGAAAGCTTCATTTTCATTTTCCACCACGAGTCAGGTTAGTTTTTCTTTAATCTGTGAAGATTATGTTCTCCATGTTGTCTGATGTTCTTTAACAAACCTTTGAGGCATTTATGGATGTGCTGCATTAAAAACAAAAGATGCATTTAAAGAACATTTTTTTTAAAGATAATTTGTTTCTTTGGATGGTATGTAGAGCTAACAACGATGGGTAAATATGAACATATTTTTCATTTAAGAATGATACATTCAGTTTATATAACATACTTTCTGTCATGATGGGTTAAGGCTCGAACCCATATGCAGAACACCACTCGGGAAACAGGGGAAGAATTAAACAGTTTATTG
>JAUZNJ010038326.1:0-11125 GCA_034780135.1 Jordanella pulchra
TTCTTTCTTTCTTTCTTTCTTTCTTTCTTTCTTTCTTTCTTTCTTTCTTTCTTTCTTTCTTTCTTTCTTTCTTTTTAAAGAAAAACTCTTAAGGTAAACCACAGTTTAACATTTTTATAAAAGAATTCCGTCTTTAGGGACATATTAAAGGACATCATTAAAACATTACTATGTTGCAGCTGTAGTCTTAAAGTTTATGGTTACAGAAAAGCAGCGCTGAATTATTGGCCTCCTCCCTCCCCTGTGATTGGTCCGTTCTGTTTAGACCAGAGTATTGAGCTTTACCAGACTGGCCAGGCTAGGTCCTGGTACCTTATTATGATGTTACTGAGCTGATTGGACACCAGACTTATTATCATCTCAAGAAGACTTGTTTGATGAGAAACAGAACCACCCATGCAGACGGGCTTAAGGCTTATATCAAAGCAACATGGGAACGCCTCAGCAGAGCACAAGGCTGATCTCCTAAATGGCATGCCTTACTTGTGCAACAGTGCATACAAAGAAAAAGCCAAGACCAATAAATACTGTGAAGGTACATGCTGTACCTTTCTGGCATTGGAGCAGCTAGGTAGGACTTCGGTTCGCCCTCTGTTTTTCAGTCAGCCAGGTGTAGATATCACGCCACTCGGCCAGAGGTAATCCTGTCAGATCATCCATCGAGTCTGTGAATATGGCTCTATCAATCTGGTTTTGTCCTTTAAAAAATCTCCTGGCCCCAGAAAGTAGATAAACTTATTCTACATATTCAGTTACAATTCTATTTTCTACAGCTGTATTTTAGAGGGATGCACCAAAAAGAACATTCTAGGCAGAAACTGAAATAATAGGAAACCAAGGTCAACAAGCCTAACACCAAAAGAAATTATGTTAAATATTAAACTCATGGCATTTTAGCTACAGTGTGTACTAATTCTATTAAAAAACTCTAGGCATTTCAATAAATTATAAACTATTCAATAAATAACTAAATAAGTACCAAAATATTTATTTAACACTGTCTTTTTCTTATACCCTTTTACCTTAGCAGAATCACTGGGAAACTTTGTTGTCTTTTCAGATCCATCTGCCAAACATGCAGTGGGCATTTTCAGTATCAGTTTCTTTTTCTGTGTTGCATTTTTTTCATATTCAGAATGGTGATGGGGACATCTAGTTTTCTATGGCATTTTGTGCCACTGACCTGAATGTGCAGTGAACAAAGTGCAGCATTTAAATCGCACCCACTCTCTAAAAACCTTTCTGCAGGATCTATGGCCTCCCAAAAATACACAAAGATGGATCTCCACTCATAGACATCATCAACAATTCTGTCACTTACAACATTGCCAAACATCTCGCTTCCATCCTATGGTGCCTTGCCACCATATACTTCCAATTTAACCAAGATTTCTACAGGCTCTCCTATATCTTCCATAGTGGCAAACTTTTACATGGGCACCAAACTTAGTCACTGGTTCAGATATGTGAATGACACGTGAAAGTAAAGACCAATGATATCAACACTTTCACAGACCACATCAATGCAGTAGACAGAAAGATACATTTAATCCAGCAAGATGTGAGAGATGACAACCTTGCTTTCCTGGACTGCGCGGTTTATATCATACAAGACAAACAACTTAAAGGAGGATGTTAAACCAGGACCGGATCCCTGTGTTCTTCAAACCCAGCAACACCTGAGACAAAAACTGGTTTGCCCAAAAGATAAGACACCCAGGACCAAGACTGACAACGTGGTTTACTCTGTTCAGTGTAGTGAAGAGTGCACAGACCTGTACATTGGATGGACCAAGCAACCTCTGCACAGGCGCATGGCTCAACACAGGAGGTCTAACTTCAAAGGACAGGACTCAGCTGTCAGTCTACACCTGAAGGCTAAAGGACAACAATGTCCCTATTTTAGCCAAGGAAGACAGGTGGTTTAAAAGGGGCTCAAAGAAGCCCTGTTTGTTAACCTGAAAAACCACCCCTTAACAGAGGAGGAGGTCTCAGACCTAACTTGTCATCTACATACAAAGCAGCTTTAGGAGCCATATCCAGAAATTTCACCTTAACCATCAACGACCATCAATGCCCCCCAGGTGCTCTCTATGGGAGATCCAGTAGGGATCATAGCCACCTTTGTTTTTTGCCTTTTTTCCCCTCCCCTAATTCTTTTGTTACACTTACAGTACATTTATCTCTATGCTCCACAGCATCAGTTAGAACTGAGAAAGCCTTTTGGATGAGAGCCAAACATCTTCTGGAAACTTCACGTCCAGTTGCCTAAACAGAACTTTCCAAGCTTGACCATGACCTGGATGACTGAGAACCTTCACAGACACCTGGTTTCTATTCTATTAACATAACAGCACAAGAAATGGATTGCCAATCAGTGTTGTTTCCTTAGTTGACAGTCTGATTTCACACAAGTTTGATTTGACTGAAGTGGTGTTTACGTGTTCCCTTAATTTCTTTGAGCAGTGTATAAAGATGCCCAATCAGTCAGTAGGAAAGAAAGTTTGTTCTCCTTTCTTGATACTGTATGTCAGCCTGCAGTTCAGCAAGTTCTTTGAAAGTGATGTGTAGTTACCAAAGTTCTGACCAACTAAGGTTGCTGTCAGAAGACGTTACTGGCTGGGTGCTTAAGCACATATGACACTGACACGCTGAGCTAAAGCCTGAAAGGGGTTTATTAAACTACTTACTGTAACAGCAAAGTTCCACCCATGGCTCCACACAGCTCATTATTACCCAGAAATCCACTTAAGCCTCTTTATTCACAGCTATTCACATAAACACATACACTTAGTGTTACCATCTTTGTAAGGACACTCGCTGAAACAACACAGCCCCTCAACCTTCCTTCGATGTTTGACCTCTACCGAAACCAAATCCGGAACTGAAATCTAAAGCTAAGTCACATGCAAAAGAAAATGTCTTTGAGGATTTTTAAATAACATATTCATTGAAACTAAAATTATCTTTTCAAGCAAGCCAACAGAAACTGAACAATATGGCAAACAACAATCATACAGATAAGAGCTTAGTATTTAAGCTGGACAAAAATAAACTGGCATGGATCAATGTTAACTACAACATGACGGTTACAAAAACTCTCTTCTCCAAGTTTTTCCTGCTTATTAAAAGGAATAGCAACCTTTTATAATACTGCCATTAATGCATACCTCATACAAGCACAACAACTAATTTCTGAGGATTAATGTACAGTACTTTTTTACACTCGCCTATTTGCAGCTCCACTGTGAATATGTTTCCATGAATTTCCCAACTTGCAATAGTAAAGAACAGCCAAGTAGGTTTAAATTTATTCATAAAACAGCCACAACTCTGAGGATTTTTACACAAATATTCATAGGCATTTGTTGCATTTTAAAGGTAAACGAACAATTAAATGTTGTTCTGCCTTTTGCACTCAACAGGTAAGGAGACATCACCTAAATTATGAGATACAACAAAATGTAGCAGATATGATGTATGGTCCTATACACACAGGACACAGTAAACTCCTTTTATCCCCCAAATATATGACTGATTATAAATCACATCATATGCACAGAATCAGCTTTTGTAAATGTTAAGCAACCACTAGTTTGTTGATCCTGTTTCTGTTTATGGCATTAGCAACTTTGGAAGTCAAGTACAATATGACAAAATGAACATTCAGTTCAGTTGTATTTCTATTGTCTTAAGATCAGCAACACATACAGTCCCATGCATAAGCACTCAAAGCCCTTGAATTTGTTGACATTGATTTTAACTTACCTCTGCCTGCTATACAAGAAGCAGTTCCTCAACATGATACTACGACAATTTTTGACTGTGGAGCCAGTGTGTTTAGGGTGAAAAATGGAGCTAACGTTCAACCACACATGAATAGGAAAGTTTTTTTTTTTTGTTTTATCAAAACAAAGCAACAGTGACAATTTAAAAAACCTGCCAGATTTGTCGAGCACCTGAATAATATTTACGGTCTCATTCGATTAACCCACCTAAGCTCAACATCTCTTTGGCTCCTCCATTGTTCCCTTTACTGCTTCTTAAATTAATGATCTTCTTGGCTGCTTTTCTTCTGATTCTTTATTTTTTTTTTAATCTTTTGGTGTAATAAACCAACAAATAAGGAAATAAAATTTAAGGAGTTGTTTTTCTATGACTTTAAAATTCCATTAAAAGTGACAGAATGTGAAAAAGGACAAGATGCATCAATACATTACAAATGTTGGGATATTATTACAACATAGAAATACATAGTAATAATTATAATGAGTGATACATTAAAATGACACCTTATTATCATAACCATGAATACAGCTTATTTTTTTTCATAAGCTTCTTTTGTGGTGGCTATTTTTTAATTTCTGTGTTATACATAGTGTAGTTTCAATGTGAATTCAAAGAAAGGGCTTGACTGAGAAAAATGTGAATGAACAAAAAAATGGAGAAATTAGTTTTTCTATTAAAACCAAAGTAAGTAAAAAAAAAGTACTGCAGTTGTACCCATTTAAAAGGGGAACAGCTAATGACACGTGCTGCTGGTGGGGAGATCTCCCCAGTGTGTCTGCGGAAAGGTTAGACAGTATCTGAGACTAGAGACAAAATATCAGGCAGCACTCCAGCCATCTTCCACAGCTGATTCATATTCTACACACAGTGGGATCAGTTTCAGAGTACAAACACCCAGACAGGTCCCCACTAATGACTTGCAGCTCGCTGCTTAATCGGTCGACATACAAGTCTGAGCGTTTAAACCCAGTAAGCTTTTTGCCTGATGTGATTCTTTCCTTTTTTCATCATCTCTAAAAGCTCATATGGAACTTTAACTGGAGGACTATGGGTCTGAAACACTGGCTGCTACGTCTGCTGCTTCCTTGATAAAGAGCTTAATCCACAAAAGGTCTGTCTGGGTGGAACTTCTAAGCAGTTTACACCTTATTAGAAAGTTCCCACTATTTATTGCTGCTAGAAGGGCCCATTGTAAGTCAACCGTGGTCTTAGAATATAAATTGCATGTGTAAAAGATGTACAAAATTGACCGGATTCATATCTTCAGGAAATAGGCTTTGAATAGTGCAGTTGGAATTAACATGTATAAGTGTAAAGGCTCGTTGGAAATTTTAAAAGAAAGATGTAAAAAAAAAAAAAACACACACAAAAAAAAACACTTACCTAGTGGTATGACTGAGCACATTTTGTCAAATAAATAAATGAATAAAAAAGGCAACAGACTACAAAACAGAGTGAGACCTTAATTTTATTTTACAAGTCTATTTTTTTCAGTTCCCCACAATCAAATCAAATTGTTTTATGAAATAACCAAGATGTCATCTTAAGCAATCTGGTCCAATGACATGAAGGTGTTAGCATAACTGCAACCTTCATAAAGGTGTCGTCTTTTTGCCCACAAATGCAGAGCTTAGCCAAAACTTTGGTTAGACATTTGTGCCACAAACCAGTGAGAGGTGAGATTAGAACAAATACAAGTGTGAAAAAAAAACGATTATTTGCTGTGTTTCCATTAAAATCTCCGATGTGCTCTAAATACACGTTTTCTGGTCACACTTAACTTAGACCCGAATGCATCATCTGCTTGGTCTCTGTTTTCACAGTTTGACAAGTTCTATAAATAAACCCCACTATCAGTCAGTCATAGAAAGATATTTTTTATCTATTCAGAGTATGCCTTAAAAATAATGTATTGGTTGGATGAAAACAGCAGAAATTATAAAAAAAAAAACACAAAAAAAAAAAACATATGGATCTGAGAAAAGCGTAAGAAAAAATTTGTAAAACTAAATACAATTTTTGGAGCCAAACAATATCTAATTAAGATGCCTAATTAAGTGTCATACAATTTTAAGTAATGCTTTTACATATGTTTAGTGTAGTTTATGTAATTCACCAACAGAGTAGCATGTGATTTTAAAGTTTTATGTTGTTCATAAAAAACTGAAAGTGCAGAAAATAGTTGTATTCAATTTAGAAGTTCTATTCTAGAAGTTATTTATCTATTATTTATTATCTATTCTTTTTTTCAAAGTTTATGAATGTATCATTTTCATTCAGTCAAGTCAAGAGTTGAGAATCTGTAAAATCTAAAAAATACACATTAACCAGTGCAAATGCACACCACACTTTTCAGGTTTTTATTCGAATTATTCTTTCTAAACCATTCATCTTTTTTTTTCCACTTCCAGATTTCTCTCCACTGATAATATGAATTAACTAAATATAAAAAAGGTTAATTGTATAAAGATTTTTTTCTAGACACAGTTATAACTAAATTGGATAAATCCCATTGAACTGCATAATTCTGAAAAATAGTCCAAATGCATTTAAAAGGAAAAAGATGAACTCAATTCAGGCTGTCAGTAAGGCAGAAGAAAAACTGCAAATATTGCCTTAAAGGTAAAGTTCCCCCCGGAAACAAGCAGCCTACTCACAGTCAAGTCAGCACATCCTTTCTAAGACTGAGGAAAAGCTAATTCCCCAATGAGAAGCCCTCACTGCTGTGTGTGCTGACACACTGGAAGAGAATTCACACTATGTTTGATCTTGTCTTTGGCGCCAATACAGTACGCTTGCAAACAGAGAGCAGAGAAAACCAGGTCATGCTCAAAGCCCTTCAGAGATTTCTTATTTTGAACACACTCGTCTCGCTCCGCTAAAACTCCCACTTCCTTATTCCCTTTTTGTGTTTTGTTTCATTATTACTGAGTGTGTTCCTCTTCACAGTCCTTGTGTCTGTTCTGGCCAAAAAAAAAGGACAATCACTGGCAGTCGGGTTAACATTCAAACTATGCCCTTTTTACCTCTTTTTGGTGTTTGCCCTGCTGACCCTGGCTTTTTGTTCTTCTTTTACCCCTTCACAGCTTTTCTCCTCTCTCTAAATACCCCATTTTCTTCTCATTAGTTTTCTGAATTCTCTCTCTTCCATTAGTTTACCAACCACTGCGCTTTAATGTGGTTTCACCCAAACGCATTTTGACTTCATTGCCCTGTAAATAATTTATATCTAGACCTCTTAGTGCTAAGATCACATCAAATAGCAGCTTAAACGGAGTTGATTTTAAAATAATCTCCTTAAAATGAACCCATTTTAACCATGACATTGATTTGCTGAATTATTAACTTAATTTTTTTACAGGATACTTGAATACTAACCTGAATGAGAAAGCACAGATCTTTCTAACTGGCCTAAGGAATGTTGAAGAAAATTTTGCCTGTACTAAATAAATCACACAGCGATCATTTAATTTTTGATTGCGCCGCTCGGAGACCTCAAAGTGCTTCAGAGAAAATAGAGTCGTGCCCTGCTAATAAGAAACGGACTACGTGGAGAAAGATGGCACAGTTAAAATGCATTTATCCGCAGCAGCCATTAACGTCAAATCTCCAAGAGAAATGACGACATTTATAAAAAGTGAGCGTGCAAAGGGAAAATATGTGCTTAAGTGTGTGTGTGAGACTTAACTACAGAAGAGAGAGAGCGAACACTCGATGGGGGCATATTAGCATTCTCTGCATGTAGCTCCGTTAATTCCCAGCTTGAACTTAAATGACAAAAAGCTGCTGACAGATACAGGACCAAATCAGGACAACAGGCTGCAAAAAAGAAAAAATCCTCAGAGGTTGTCAGAAATCTGAATCAGGGTAGGATGTGATACATCACTGAAGCAGTTTGTGACAAATCGCAGAGATTTATGCAGTTCGACACATAATCTTATTTGACTTCACAGGGGAGCATAATTTACTTGCATGGGTGGTCCCGGGGCAAATTAAACCGCTGAGAGTTAAAATGCTGCTTCATTTAAAAATGAGCTCATCTATAGTGAGATTAACTGAAAGATGGAATTAAAGCAGGAATTCATGGGTTTTGGGAGGAAATAATTTTTATTAGTAAAACATTACATTCAAGTTCCTTTTCTTTCAACTAGTTGACTTTTCCGAACCAATTAGTCCGTTGAAGCAGCTCGCAATTACAAATCTGGCAACATCTGAGACTTCAGCTGCTTTCCATAAATAATTAGTCACATTAAAATTCATAGCGCCGCACGATATTTTAATGTTAAAGGTCATAATCTTTATCCAGAACAATGAGAGTCAGATCTTATTATGTGTGAAACACCACGAGAACTCATCTGGATAATGTCAGTAAAATGTATCCTGCTCTTCCTCTGTATTTTTGTTTTGATTAAGTATAATTATTTTCCATAGCATGGGCTTGTTTCCTGTATAATGGTTTGGATGGTACATGCCCAAAATGATATCTACATGAGGGGAAGGATGAATCCCCCTGCTTTGTTGTTGAACACAAAAATTAAAACAAAGATATTTATTTGTCTGTGGTTTTAGTATTTTAAAAAGCTTTTGTAGCTGTAATAAATTTGTTTTTACAAGATAAAAAAACATAAAAAATAACAGAATCTTCGTTTGAATATCAAGTAGAACTGAAGACTGAGCTCTCTCTAATGCTATCACAGTGTGAACACAAACCCAGGAGCAGTTAGGGAAATATTTAGAGGAGCTTTAAAATCTAACATAAGCTCCAATAATATGGTAAGAGAGAGGATTTGGTCAGCCGGCCGATGGTTTTAGTTTTTTTTCAGCTTAAATTTGTACAATTAAAACTCAGATTAAAGGCTGCAGTCATTGAACGGATTTTTTTTCCCCTTGGAGAACAGAAAAGGATGAGCAGTGTAATCTTACTGACGTCAGAAACATAAGAGTATGAATACACGTGGCATACCTCAACCTGCTGACAGATTTGAATGAGCTTGGCCATTTGATTCTCCAGCTCACTGTTCCTCTTCACCAAGTTGGTCAGGTTGTTCTCCAGAGTTTGCTGTTTGGAGGGAATAAAGGAATAAAAAGAGATTAAGGAGGTGTCCAAATGTTCTAACAAGACTTAACTTGCAGATTAGAATTGTTTTTTGTTTTTTTTTTAATATTTATGAGTCATAACATGTTAATATAAATCAAGCTCAGCATTACTAAGACATGAACACAATTCGGGCATTACATTATGACCTACCTATTTGTTAATTAGTACTATTTTTGCTTGCAAATCATCCCTGACCCATCAAGGAATAGAGTTTACTAGTCTCCTAAATGTTTACAGTTCTATACGTTACCTATGTGTTAGTAGGACGCTGTTTAAGTGCAACAAGTTGCGAGGAGAAGCCTCCACAGATCTGACTTCTTATATCAGAACACAAAGCACGACTGTACACCCAGAACCAGAACCAAACACGGAGAAGCAGCATTTAGTTCCTATGATTCACTTTTTTGCAACAAACTCCCAGAAGACTGTAAAACTGCTGAAAGCCTGAGTTCTAAGTCAAAGTTAAAAACCTATTTGTTTAGAGCTGCGTTTAAATGTTGAAGGTAAACTGTGGACTGAGGTATTATTAGTTTAAGGTTGTGGTCCAACTATTTTATGTTTTTTTTTTCTGTTTATTTGCTGTTACTCTGCTTTAATTTTTCTTATATTGTATATTTCATGTAAAGCAATTTAAATTATCTATGTATTGAATTGTGCTATACAAATAAACTTGCCTTGCCTTACAGAACCCTTTCTGTTTGTGCCTAGGTGCATTATCCTGTTGAAAAAGTTTAGGACCACCCACTAGTGAAAACAGTTCACCAGCATCAGTGCCTCAACCAGCTCACCAGACTCTGAAAACGAAATACCCATCTTCTATTCCCTCCCAGTTCTAATGCCAGCTATGGTTGCTATTGCTAAAGCCATAAAACAGCATTGGAAGGAATTGCAGCTATGCTTCCCCATAAGAATAATGAACAATCCATTTACAGTTTTATATGTTGGCTATGACACCTTCGTACCTGTAGGACCAGACCAAACCTGCACTAATTAGACTAAGCATCCGCAAGTCCATCGCTGATTCACTTTTGATAAATTAATTCAACCACATAGAGGAAAGAAAACAAAATAATTCAGTAAAATGCTCTCAAATCCTTAAGTGTAGTGTTTATTGCCTGCTTTTGACATCAGGTTTGAGGTCACTATGCTCACTTAATGCCTTTAAATACTCCATCCTACCTTCATGTCCCAAGATGGAGAAATAACTGGTGTTATTCATTTGACCTCTTAGTGGTCATATTTCTATCCTTGATCAGTGACTGTTAAGTGATATCATTAGTGGAGCATCTCTATATTTTCCTTTTTAATAATTTTGTTTGAAGAAAGACCATTTGTTTTTAGGTGCTACAAGAATTTTCTTTTATGCAACTCAAACACAGGATGCAGGTCAGAAAACAGAACGAATACTTAACAGGTTTGAGAAGCCTTGCTGCTACTTCAAATCCTTCTTTTGGTTGGTGTTCTAAGCAAGTAACAACCTTGTAGTATAATACTGCATAAAAAGTAATTTTTGGCTGCATCTTTGGTGAGAAAATAGAAAACAATAAAATTCACAGTTTCTCTCTTGGATTTTGCAAGTTAAGTATTACATTTGCTTCTAAACTTAGAATCCATAAAAAAATGTTAAAAAGTACCTAAAACAGGAATCCAAATGTCTTGCTCCAACAATGGAGCAAAAGTCTCTTTCTGACATGAACCTACAGTATTTTATTACACATGTAAGGAATTAAATTCCCTAATTATAATAACATAAGAAATGTGAACGTTTGCCTTAATGATGAAGGCCGGACATGCTTTTCTTCTGATTATTTAGTCTAATCACATTTCTGTTACATAGCCCTACAACACATGTTTTAAGTGGAAATAAATGCAGGACCTAAAAAAAAAAAAAGAGCGGTTATGTAAACCAACAAATTCACATAGAAGATTTAACTGCCTAACCCTCTGATTATAAGTAACATCAAAGCCACGGAAAGAACCCCGTGATCTCTGAAAATAGACAACCTTTGCTGATAAATTTAACGATCATTTTAATGAACAAAGTTCAATGAAAGCCCCTTGACTGTGGTTGCTTAGCCGAGGCAAAACAAAAGACAATTTAACAGAAAAATAAACTCACTTCAAGTGGTACAAAAGATAAAAATGTAGATAAGCAATTGAGAAGCCATGAAAAGGGAGCTGCCATTCAAAATGAAGCAAATCAATGGTTTTGGCCTCAAAAACACCATTTGCAGCTGC
>JAUZNJ010038327.1:0-11125 GCA_034780135.1 Jordanella pulchra
ACAGAAGAAGTTACAGGTCTGTGAGAGCCAGAAATCTTGCTTGTTTGTAGCCGACCAAATGCTTATTTTCCACCATATTTTGCAAATAAATTCTTTAAAAATCAGACAATAAGATTTTATGGATTTTTTTTCTCCTTTTGTCTCTCATAATTGAGGTATATCTATGATGAAAATTACAGGCCCTTTCTCATCTTTTTAAGTATGAGAACTTGCACAACTGGTGGCTGACTAAATACTTTTTTGCCCCACTGTAGCTCTCTAACAACACTCTACTCAGCCTCAAGGCACTGCTAACCACAGAGACCACCAAAGCTGAACCTAATGAGCAACGCTTTCTATTTCTGTCTACAGCTGTACATAAAACTCTTGTATCCATCCAAAAAAGGCTTTACTAAAGTAAACTCAGGCTCACAGTGCCGATTAGTTATTGCTGAGATGGGAAAAAATGAATTACTGAGATTAAAAGTAACATGGACATAAAGAAAATAAAAAGTTTTACTTTACAACACTTATGGTCAGTTTAATTTTACTTAACTGTATTGTTACACATTCTGCTGTACATATATTTATAAAAATCTACTATTTTATTTTATATACACTCCTGTCTCAATCTCTGCAAGTACTTGCTTTTCTATATTACAGCATTTTTACATTTTATATTTTAATTTATCTTAAAACTATTACTTAGTGGTAGTTGTAATTGTGTCTTATCTTTCTGTATGCTGCTGCAACTGTGAAGTAATTTCCTTGCTAGGTTGAATAAAGTGCTTCTTTTCTATTCTATTCTATTCTATTCTATTCTATTCTATTCTAAAGTGGACTGGACATCTCAAAGGAGGTGGGTGGGCAGTGTTTGTGAACAAGAGATGGTGTCATCCAGGACATGTAACTGGGAAGATGGTAGTGATGTGATGTAGTGATTATGCAGCACAGTTTTTCAAAAATATTAATTTAATCGAGATAGATAGATATGTAGATAGATAGACCCATATATATCACTTTGTATATCTATATATAAAACGCATCTTGAAAATGTTAAGTGCATATTGGAGACAAAGCAAAATAAATAAAATGAATGCAAATGTTTCTAACAGAATATGCATAAAGTTTAACTTATATTTCCTTTTGTCATCAGTAAGTGTTCCCTTTACGTGAAAAAAAAAACAAAATAACGTAACAATCCCAAGGTCAAAAACTGTTAATCTTTGCTTAGTTTAAAGTCAAATATTGGTAAATTTGGTTGGTTCCACTCTGTGGGATCCAGACCTGTTGGCACCACTTGCTCACCTTTAGCCTCAGAACAATCCCAGCACAACCCGCCGGCTTTGTTTGCACAGCTTGACACCCAATGCTCGTACTAATATTGTACATTACCCCGAAGCAGAGCAAACGATTGCACTGTGCTGTAAAATGAGGTGAAAGCAGCAGGGTCTGTGAAGAGGTCAACCTGCTGGATTTGTGATGCTCACAAATGTACCTGATAAAATCAGCTAATAAATTTACCTGAACACTCGTTTTATGATACTATGTCTGATTTCTATAAAATGTTTTTGTTACTCTTATTTTTTTACCCTTGTAAGTTTTCTGCAATGTCTACAACTTTCTTCTAGAAAAATGTTCAATGTATTAAATAAAAATTGCGTTATTGAGACAAACCTTTGTATTCTCCTAAAAAGTAATGCATTTCCTTGGCTTGTGTCAAAGGCAGGCATTTTATTATTGACAAAAGGAATTTATCTGTATGTCAGAGGATTAAAATATGCCCATCTTTTTACTTTTAGACAATTACATTGTACTTATGTACAAGACTAAAAATGAGTCATAATAATATGAAGAATATTAAAATTAATTAAAAAAATAAAATAGATGTAAAATAAAAAAATGATTCTTTTTTTTTACATCTAACTGTATTTTAAGTTTTTTTTTTTTTAAATGATTCATTTTTTTACTCATTGTGTTGCTAGAGAGACCATACGAATACAGAATACAACAGAATGTAGTTGTAGTATAAAATTTCCAACAAGATAATGTAACAGACGTCCACATACTCAGCTGAGTACTTTTAGAGTTCTAGCATTCACAGTATTAAGGTTGCAGATAGCATTAAAAATCAAACAAGCCTTGAAAGATCATCAACATAAAAATAAAACTCTACAAAATAGGGAATGTATGGGGATGTCTTGCATCTCAGAATGTGATCCATCATTTGCAATATTTCTATGCCTTTTAAGTTGGATCTTAGACCCTTAAATGATATGTTCAGACTGGCTCTTTATAGTGGAGCAGATAACTAACAAAAACTTCAGTGTACGAGCACCAAGTTTGGTGCACAAGTGCTTTGGAACCTACTCCATCAGAAAAGTATGTTGCCCACTTAAAAACCAAATTGGCCACCAGTTTTCAGGATGGCTGCCGTTCAAAGTGGTTTTAAACACTGTTTGAACTACATTGTAATTGAATAATCAATGTTTTTTAGATTATGGTATAAAAACAGAGACATTTTTTTAATAGAATTGGCTGCTTTCCCATGCATGCCCCGTGTTGCCAGGTGAGAAATGCAGGGTTATCGTACTAGAGACATAAAGTGATCGTATTTTCAGGGAAATTATCGTACACTCGTTATAACCAAGATAACAAGTCTGTCAATGCGCTATAGTCACTTTAGTATTGAAAAGCATCTAACAGGCACTCACAGCTTTGGGTGTCAGTACTGAATAGATTCACCAGCAGACCCACAGTTAGTGTAATGTGTGCTCCATAAACAATCCATAAAATAACTATCTTTGTCTCTGGAAAACCTTCATAACAAAAAAAAACAGATCGTATATAAAAACTAGAAAAGCACATTGGAGACCTCCACCAAACAGCTTGTTTGTTTGTTTGTCTGTTTTCAAAATACCTTGAAAAGTGACAGGCGGATTTTGCTCAAATTTTCACAGTAGGAGCGTATTATCATCATTGACAGATGAATTCATTTGTGGTGATGATCCAGATAATTCTTTGGGGCGCGGGGGGTCAACGTAGAGTGACAGACAAAACCAAACTACTGCCCAACTCTTTTTAACTGCATCTTGGACAGCGTCTTCCTCAAATGTCTCTGATGTCTTCGGAGACAATTAATGTACAAGAGATGAACATATCTAAACCCGGTGGGTGGTTCCATAGGAGAGGACCATCCTCTTGTTGATCTCTCTCCCTAACTGTGGTTACGTGGAATGATACTAATGTCACATAGCACAAGGTACTTTTATTTTTTCTTATCAAATCATTTCCAAAGCTGATCTGCAGGAAGAGAGTGCAACAATGCAAACATAGTGTTTGAGAGACAGTAAAAGATGAGGAAATGTAAGAGAGATGCAGCCTGACTTTCTCCCACCCTGGGGCACCCTAATTGAGCTGAGAGATATGTTATATAAACAAGTACTGCTGAAGTTGAAAACATCAAACGGGGAGAGGATGCATCATGAATTTTGAAAATGATATGTTTCAGTGGGTGAATGCATTGTTTCAAAAGGTTATGAAGAGCTGGTTATGGGCATGGAGAGCCTGCACTCTGAATCCTCACCTCCTCTTCTCGCCACTGAACAAAAGCATCCCTAGCTGTTCTATTTTTGTTCTCTTCAATTGAATCACACCGCTGCTCATCTTTCTACATTTGAAAAGCCTGCTAAAGTGGCAATCAGAAGGATCTTTATTTTCCTGTTTGACAATGTCGATGTGTGTGCTGATAAGTGCTCATTACTGCAGCTTTTGCTCCACACTCCCCTCTGAGATGAGTGACTAAAATATTGCACCCAGGAGTCTTTCCGTGTGTTTTTGAAGTCTCTCTTTCTCCCGATGGCAAGTTTCTGTGTCTTCAGGTGTATGGATACTGTTTTTTCACATCACTTTGATTTGCAGGAATAGCAGGAACTTAGTATAAGAGGAATGACAGTCGTTATCACAGTAATTACTCTGTAGAGACAGCCTGAATAAAAAGAATATGTTGGAGATTAAATAATGAGCTCATCTTCTTATAGACCAGGTTCTAAACTGATGAAGGCGAAGCAGTAAAAAAACAATATCATTGTGTTAGGAAATATAAATAGAGTTACTTTATAAATCCAGGCAGTTAGAAGGTAAACCATAAATGTTCCACATATTGTTATAAAGACTGCTTTCTAGTGGAGCATATATATGTACACTGTGTATATAAACATTTAAATTTACAAGGCATAGGCAACTGATAAGTAAAGGTGAATGTGTATTTATGTCCTTTGAAATCTCTCCCATATGAAACACCAAGTTGAACTTTGTCATCTGTTGAAATCTTAAGTATATAAAAAAAAAAATCTACACAATCATAGTTGTGTTTATTTAGTGTATCGTATGTAAGTATGGAAAGACTATGTAAAGTTTCTATGCCAGTCATCGTTATGTCCCAAACTCAAAGTATTTCTCTCATTGCAATACTTCACCATTATTTTTGATCACGATATGTTAAACAGATCTTCCTGCTTTTACCTGGAAAATGTCACAAAAAATGGAAATCTTTGTCAAGGGGTGACAATGAGAACCTAGTGCATGCATTTGTTACTTCAAGGCTTGACTGTTGTTATTCTTTACTACCAGGACGTCCACAAACTAGAAGCCTTCAGATGAATCCATACTGCTGCAGCTGGAGTTCTAAAGAAAGTAAAAAAAAAAAAAAAAGAAAATCAATTTTCTCCTTTTTTAGCTTCTCGTAATAGGCCTACTGGTAAATCCAAAACAGAATATTGTCCTTCTTGTGTATAAATCCCTAAATAACCAATAACCTGAATAACCAAACCTCATCCTCTATCAGAGATCTGATTTTTCCTTATGTTCTAAACAGAGCAGTGTATTCTTAATCTCCCAGTGCACTTGTGGTTCATGGATTTTCTAAAAGTAGAATGGGAGGTTATCAGACTCCTCTATTGTAGGACTAGTTTTAGTCTCTGAGTAAGACTATTTACTCTTAAGGCAAGGATTAAAACGTTCCTTTTTAATAAAGCTTTAAGTTAAGAGTGGCTCATATACGTAGCTATCTCTATAGGAATGCTGCTATAGGCTCAGGCTGCTGGAGGACAAAGGGACCCCTCCCTCCATCCATTTTCTTCTGCCTATTCCGTCAGGGTCGTGGTTGGGCTGATGCCTATCTCCGGCAGATAATGGGCGAAAGGCAGGCTCCACCCTGGACAGGTCGCCAGTTTGATGTAGAGCAACACAGACACACAAAGACACACAATCATTCACACCTACACTCAAACCCGAGGACAATTTGGAGATGCCAATTAACCTAACAGTAATGTTTTTGGACTGTGGAAGGACACCTGAGTACCCGGAGAGAACCCACGCATGCAAACTCAATACAGAAAGACCCTGGGCAGGGAATTGAACCCGAAACCTTATTGCTGTAAGGCAACAGTGTTACACAGGGACTTTTCTTATAATTTTGCTTCATTGAATCTCTGTTATCCAATTCTAATACTTTTACAGCACTACAAATCTATGCAATCTATAGCGGGATTCTGCTTTTGATAGCTGATGGTTGAAATGTAAGGGTTTGACTGATATAACCAAGTCAGATGTTTACTTTTCATTCAAAGTAAAGGGAGTCCAATTAATTAGACATTAGGAATCAAACAACTTTAATTTGAGATATAGTATTGATTAGTAAAATACAAGCTTACACACTCACAAAGACAAAAAGTGGTTCTCTAGATACATAAAAGAATAATACCGTTTAACGATAGCCACTTTTGCAGTTTAGCTACTATCCAAAGAGCTTGCACTGCATAGTGCTCGGTAAATGGAAGACAGAGTCTGGTGTGAATCGATAAAAGCCATCAAACACCTGAGGGGTCCCCAATTTTCCCACAAACCACTCCACCCCCTGGGTAGGGGGGAAACAATAGCAGGGCATCAATACCTGCAATTGGTGAGAGAAGGGCAGAAAACAGTGGGCAAAGCCCACTAGTGGGTAACCTCTCCTTCAGACAGCAAATGGACACACAATTGTTTGCATCAATTCAGTCCAATAGCAGATGGAGGACAAGAGGGGCATGGGGTGCCATTAGAAGAATATTGGTGTAGAAGGTGGGCAACAGAGAGAAAGAAGGGTTGTGAAGGTTTTTAAAGCAGATAAAGATGGAAACACAGGGGGGATATAGGTGTTTTCAATTACCTCCAAATTCAGAGCAATTTCCTCCTCTTTCTGACCGCACCCCCCACTGGGAGACTGATGAGAGCGCTGAACAAAGAGGTGTGGAGACTGTGATTGTTTGACTGCAGGTTGGTGGGGAGAAGCAGAAGGAGGTCGGTTTTCATCCGTCTGCTTTGTTCAACCTTCCTCTGTCACCTTGCATCTTTTACACAGGGGCCTTTTCTCTTCCCGTTTTCTGTTTATTTTACAGAGGACAGAAACTTCAGAGAGCAGTTCAACTTCTTTGTAGATGTTGATAACCCTCATCCTGAGAGAGAGCTACTCATGTGCAGCCCAAAGATAACGTGCAAACTTCCACAGATATAGAGGCCTAATAGAATGAATGCATTATGTCTAAATTAGACAGGGTTCAAATTTGTTCTGAAGAACAGCATAAAACGTTCAATCTCACTGCTCTACAATGCTTTAAGATAAAAGAGGATTTCCACGAGCAAAGGCCAGGGAGGTGTAATGTTTTGGCTAAAGTCTTTGAGTGCTGCTACACTGTTCTGAGAGAGCCTCATAAAAAGGGAACCAAGCCCCATGGAAATAATTGCACATGTGGGAAAAACTGAAGGTTAGGTGAAACAGTGTGGAGGCAACCTGTTATAATCTTGTTAAATAATTTTCCATACGAGTATGTACATCAAAAAGGGAGTATGTTAACCTATCGGCATGGGCTACATTAGTGATACAGGAGGATCATAACAATGCAACAAAGGAAGGGCTTGTTACAAAACCAAAAGAATGCTGTTTTCATTTTCAGTATACCTAGTTGTTGTAATGTAATCTTACAGGTTTCAATAATGAAATAATTATGCAGATGCAGCTCAGCTAAAAAGGCACCCCCAGAGCCCTGACAGATGGGAGGAAAATTAATCATTGCACTGTAGTTTTTAAATCAGTGCAAAAATAAATAAATCAGTGCAATTACTGGGAAAACTAGAGACGTTTAAATATTGTCTATTGATATACATTGGTCCGAATTACAAAATAGCAATAAAAAATAAATCATGACTTAACTTTGCTTATGAATTGATTTGTTTCAGTAACATTTAAGAATATTGCATATGATCTTTATAACAGGTAATTATGTTCTCCTGATATTTCTCACATAATTTTGCTTAATGTAACTTCTGTCTTCTATATTCTTTCCAGCAGGGGCCATATTCTTAGCTAGCAGGAAGATTTGGATCCCTGCACAAGACAGTCTCTTACTGACCGTTTCCTTGTAAGATCTTGATACCAGAAAATTAAATGAGGCAACCTGAATGAGAAGAACCCGAGGCTTCCCTGCAACAGATTTTTAAAGACTAGACCAGGGTTTTTCGGTTCCACCCCACAAGACTTGGTGTCCTCCACTTTATAGATGAGTCTCTTTTAACACAGCTTAGTTATTTAGTCAATTGATTCAGGTGTGTGAAAGCAGAAATAGACCTAAAGGGTGTAGATGCAATGAACTAATGTTCCCTCTGATTTGTTTCAGGACTGAAAAACTGCACAGGATCTCAGACTAAAGCCTATTCAGCCTCACAGATGCAAGTTTAACTTTCTCAACGTAGTTGTTCCTTCAAATCCAATAGCATAATAGTATAATGACACCTTATGACTGAGGAAGCTGAGCCAGTAAAGTTTTGACAAAGGCTATGGATTTAGAAAGGACAGAATGTTTGCAATAACCTTTTCTCAATCTTTGAATATGGTCTAGATTTTTTACTAATGCCCCCCATTTGTTGTATGGCTCGATTTTATAGAGTTCTTCAATTTGTCTCAACGTTACATCACAGATCCTGGCCTCTGTCTGGTCAATACTGCCCTCTACTGGACTAAAACAGTAGCATTTTAGAATGCAACTGGAGACCAGTCCCAAGTCTCCCATTTTATAGCTCTCAATTTTAATAGGCAGCAAAATACAGAAAACCAAACTGAAAAAAATAAAATTTAACTGAACCACTGCTATCCAACAAGTTAGGGAAATAAAACAGATGCTATATAGGTGCTTTGAGAACGTATTTATTTAGAACACTGAAAATTTTAACAGGTCAGAACAGACAAAACATTGACAGGAAACATTTAAGCAAGATCATCATCAACTTCTTCTTCAAACTCTCCCTCCTCCTCGGCGGTGGCATCCTGGTACTGCTGGTACTCTGACACCAGATCATTCATGTTGCTTTCTGCCTCAGTGAACTCCATCTCATCCATACCCTCACCAGTGTACCAGTGGAGGAAAGCTTTACGCCTGAACATAGCTGTGAACTGTTCAGAAATGCGCTTGAACAGCTCCTGGATGGCTGTACTATTGCCAATGAATGTGGCAGCCATCTTGAGCCCACGAGGAGGAATGTCACAGACGGCAGTCTTGACATTGTTCGGGATCCATTCTACAAAGTAGCTGCTGTTCTTATTTTGAACATTAAGCATCTGCTCATCCACCTCCTTCATGGACATGCGACCACGGAAGATGGCCGCCACAGTCAGGTAGCGGCCGTGGCGTGGATCGCAGGCAGCCATCATATTCTTGGCATCAAACATCTGCTGGGTCAGCTCGGGCACTGTGAGTGATCTGTACTGCTGACTACCTCTGCTGGTCAGGGGAGCGAAGCCTGGCATGAAGAAGTGCAGACGTGGGAATGGCACCATGTTCACAGCCAGCTTACGCAGGTCAGCGTTGAGCTGCCCAGGGAACCTCAAGCAGGTTGTGACTCCACTCATTGTGGCAGAAACCAAATGGTTAAGGTCACCATATGAGGGGGTTGTGAGTTTGAGTGTGCGGAAACAGATGTCATAAAGCGCCTCATTGTCAATGCAATACGTCTCATCTGTGTTCTCCACCAGCTGATGAACAGATAACGTGGCGTTGTAGGGCTCAACTACTGTGTCGGACACTTTGGGGGACGGAACTACACTGAAGGTGTTCATGATGCGGTCAGGGTACTCCTCACGAATCTTGCTGATCAAGAGTGTACCCATACCAGACCCTGTACCGCCACCGAGGGAGTGTGTGAGCTGGAATCCTTGCAGGCAGTCGCAGCTTTCAGCCTCTTTCCTGACCACATCCAGAACAGAGTCCACCAGCTCGGCACCTTCGGTGTAGTGGCCCTTAGCCCAGTTGTTCCCAGCACCGCTTTGACCTGCAAATGGGATATAAGGAGAAAAAAGTTAATTTCAGGAGAGTTTCATATGCACATTGTGAGTTGATTTCTCTGCAACATACCAAAGACAAAGTTGTCAGGCCTGAACACCTGGCCGAATGGTCCAGATCTCACAGAGTCCATGGTTCCAGGCTCCAGATCCACCAGCACTGCTCGGGGGACATACTTTCCACCTATACAGTACAGAAAGAACATGGTGAGAACTGAGTACATCGCTACTTCACATGAACAAGAACGGTAATGGCTACTTACCAGAGGCTTCATTGTAGTAGACATTGATCCTGTCCAGCTGCAGGTCACTGTCTCCATGATAAGTACCGGTTGGGTCGATACCATGCTCATCACTGATAACTTCCCAGAACTGAAAAGAAACAAATTAAAAAAAAAAAGTATATAGGAATAGCACAAAATCAGTTTCCCGAAAAAAAATAAAATAAATAAATAAATAAATGCAGCGCGGCCATTTTGACGCTGATGTTCTTTCCCGCCGTTGCGCGCGGGTTCTCCCCCCATTGGCGGTGGAAGTTATGAATTTCAAACCTCCGACTACGTCATCAACCGTCCGCCCAGAGGCTGGGCGCCATTCATAACGCGCTGCGAGTAGGCCTCAGCGGTAAAAAAAAAAAAAATCCGCCAAATAACTTTAAGGTTTCATCTTACATTACATATACGTTACATTTTGATCAGGATCGGCGGTTGGGCATAAAAATACTCCGTAGTTCGGGTTATTAAGCATTATAATGACCGCTCCCCCCCAGATCAATTTGAAGCATTTAAAGACTAAATAAGGACATCAAAGCTGATCAGTTTTAACATGAAACTGCATTTAGCAATTGTTCCCCCATTTTTAAACAGTTTTTTTAATTCAAAGATAAGGGATAATGTGAATAAAATATATACCTTTAAAAACATAAAAATATACTTCGACAAAACTTAAGAGTTCCTACTGTTCCGTCTGAACAAATTCCATTCAGAGCAAATTAGTGGTCAACTACTGCTCAATTCGACAAAGAAGGACATACGGATATTCCCAGGGTGTGGTTACTGGGACGCCGCAAGCACAAGGCACTAGCTTTTAAGGCTAACAAAAAAATGTTTTGTTTTTTAACGTTATACCCATCTGCAGTCAAGAAAGATTTCATTACCTTGGCACCAATCTGGTTTCCACACTGACCGGCCTGGAGATGCACAATTTCCCTCATTTTCGCTGATAACTCGGTGTTCCACGTCGACAAAACTGACTTGATTTCCGTTGGTAACTGCGCACAGCCTGTGTCTGTTCTCTAATTTATGAGACAATTGCCCGCCCCCGTTAAACCACTATTGGCTATCTTCAACATGTGTAACTTACAGGCGTGGGGTTACACCAAACACGTTTCACCCTTTTGTTTGCTATTGGACCAAATGACTGTCAATCAGATTCATTTTGGTTGCTATGCCCGTTCCTGGTCCCTCCCTTCCAAACACACATCCCTTAACTTCCCTTTTCATTCCCTCCTTTCTGTAATCGAATGATGGCCGAACGGAAACGCAACGCGGCCGGGAACAGATTCTAGACTTTTCATAACCTCGTCCCAGGGCAGAGATGAGCGTGTGTTAATTGTCCCATGTTGATGAACAGGACATAATAGGCATTGTTATATTCAGCAACGAATAACGTTATATGTTCACCCCGTTGCTTAAAGCACAAAGGTCCTGTTCAGAGACCATATTAGCGGAAGTTGATACAACAAGACCAAGCAGAGAGGCAGTACACAATTTCCGC
>JAUZNJ010038328.1:0-11124 GCA_034780135.1 Jordanella pulchra
AAAAATGTATAAATATGCTTAATTTAATTTTAAGAAGTTCATGATGAGTATATTTTCTAGAATGTATAACTTAGTTAATATAAAAGGATACTTTTATTGGGAAAAGTAATTTTGGCTTCGACTACGTAATGCGTAACATTAACATTGCCCGTATGCACGTTTGAGGTCAGATTGCAGTTGGATACAGTGGAAGCAACACAATTTTTTGACCGATTTGTACCAAACCTTTCATTTCTTCTGTAAGTGTACTTTTAGAGTTCTATAAGTAAATATCATGAAAGAAGACTTGGTTTCAGTCGAGTGATTCAAATATTGGTTGTTCGAACAAACTGCAAAGGTGGTACAATTAACTTTTGGGACGCAGAGTGCCACTACACTTTGCGTTTATGGGCAATAGACCTATCCTGACTTATCCAAAAGGAAGCACAAAAGGGCCCCCTTAAAAACACAACTATAGCTGTAATAATCAATATGTAAGAAAGACAGCATACCCCAGTGAACACCTAGGTTATTTTAATATTTTAATGTTTACTTTTTTTCTTTTTTGTCAAACATACCTCCTCTATAGTTAGCTGTAATTTTAGAGTCTTAAAAGATGCTAGATGTAGAACTCCTTTGCAATTTGTTTATTTTTCATGTATTCTCTGCCAGTGCTCTAGACTGGATTTGCTGTGACATTGTCTCTTCGATGGCCCAGTGAAAGAATACTGTGCTTCCCTCAGAATGGCCTGGGAACTTGTCAGTAGGTTACCTGTCAGCACACAGCCATGCTGGGATGTTTGATGTACTGTATGAACAAGGTAAGACAGAGGGAAGGAAGAAAGAAATGGGTGAAAGTGAATAAAAAAAAAATTATTTAAAAAGGTGAACACCAATGGAAAAAAACCCCCAAACAATCGTTACAGCTCTGAAATCCCCCCAAACAAAAAAGAGAGAGATGACTTTTAGCTCCACATTGTTAAATAAACACACTGTCTTTATAAGTAGAAACATTTACAATCACCTAATTTTCATTTAGCTGGTAGAAAATTACATTTATATGATATGCAGGTACATTTATATGTCATTATAGTAGCATTAATTATTGTATTTCCTATTAAAAATACATGCAGTAAAATTAAAGCAGGCATGCATTTCCAAGTACTAATTATAACCCTCATTTAAAAGGGTTTGCAGTGAGCAGACACAATTTTGTTGTTTTTCTTCACTTGACTGTTTCTTAGAACAATTGTTGTCTTTTCTTTCTAGACTGCATCAAAGGAGGAAAAATAATATCTCTTAGCACTTTAAAATGCCTGTGCTTATGATGTCCTCGTTAAATGTACATAAACTGACACATCACACAGCTGTATACCCCATTATCCATGAATGCGTTAGAATATTGCATTCGCACTCTGCTGGGAGCTTTTTTGTAATGGCTTTTCCACTTGGAACTTTATTAAGCAAAACAATCATACTCTAAAAACATAGAAACATTTTAATAAATAACCTAAAAATTGCTGATAGTCATTTCAGCTAACTCATAATGCCTGCGTATTCTGTGTTTGTTACATGCAGTATAATTTACAATTTTTTTACAATTTTGAAAAAAAAAAAAAAAGTTTCCAATGTTTACTGCATAGTCATATATTATCAGCTAAAGCATAAGAGTTTGGCTGACAGGCCTCTGATTTCTGCTGCTCAGAGAGAGCTCCAGCCACTCTAGAAGCAATGCACCATTTGTTGCCCTAATTAAGAATTCATTGGCCACTAACAATGAGTTCTGACCTCCCTCTCCTTTACCTTTGCCTCCCTTGCTGTGTAGTAAATCAGCCCCAAGTGATGATATTGTTGCACATATATTCACTGGATTTAAAATGTATACAACGCTGGAAAAGAGAGAGGAGGAGCTAGTAAAGAAGTATATAAGAAGGTAGCAGCAAGAGGGTATTACAGAGAAGGAAGATGGGGGGGATAAAAAAGATCAGAGAGTGAGAAGACTCAAAATGAGGAAAAAACTAGCCTTTCACTAAAACCTGCAATGTGAGGACCCGTAGAGTAAGATGGCTATTAATGTGGCACCTCAGGGGTTGCCTCTGACTCTGATAACATATCTTACTGTCTGTCTGAGCTCTTTTATCAGCTGCAATGCACCATTCTGCTTTCAGTTGGAGATAGGGACACTACTAATCTGTCTCGGAGATGCCACTTAAATGTCTGCATTCTCTCAAAATTAGAAAGCTGAACCTGGCCCTATTTACCTTTAGCGGCACATGGATAACTTTTCCATGCCACTGTTTTCAAAATTACTATAGTTTGCTAAACTTTGAACTAGCATAGGTTTTTGGGGGAACCTGTACCTCTAATGCACACCCTGAACATCCTTTAATTTTAACCTGAACTGGCAAAGCATTTCAAAAAGAGTTCAAGGGATGGAGGAACAAGAAGTAGTGCATAATTGTGAAGCGAAAGGAAAATGTATTGGACACACACAGAAAGGTTTGTGGAATAGTCGTGGAAAGCTAAGACACTAGTTTAACTCTATTGCTGTGTTCGATTTCTTGGGCTCCGTTTTCTAAGGACTACCTGGACTGGGTCCTTCTAGGGTCGTGAAAATAAGGAGGCCGGAAAAGTTTTAGCTCTGGATTTAAACAGGTCCGGTCTTCTCCAGCTTTCACCGCCCCTCACTCGGTGTACACTCTGCTGCCTAGCTACCGTGACAATTGATACAAAAATCGGGTAAAGAATGGATGCCGAATTACTTACTAATGTTCTGTGCTAATTTTATTGTTAAAGTGCTTCAGCAGCACAGTCATCACAGATATCAGATTTGTTGTTCACACACTGAACAAATTTTGAAATCTGAGCTTAAATATCATCCAAACCCATCAACACAGTCACAGAATAAACCCTCTCAATAAACCAAACGTTATCGCCAGATATCTGACTCCATAACCTTTTAAAAATATATTTTTATTAATTTCAGACGGAAATATTGAATTATTTTTATTATATTAAACTGCATTTACAATATTCACCACCGTTTGTCACCATTTTCCCTTTCTTCTGAGCACAAATCAACCGGCTTGCTTGGACTTGCGATGAATCACGAGAAAGAAGGCTGCATTTGTCGGCTGCATACGAAGGAGTCTAGCAATTGGAACAGGTCAAGGTGCGACGCTATGACGTAACCGACCTTCACAGGATGCAGCCGACAAATGCGAACACAGTGTATCAGTGATCAGAAAGCCATCCTGCCCCTCTTCAGTGCAGATGAATATCAGCTGGTTCAGTCCAAACTGATGGCTTATGAAAAGTTGTGCCAAAGGTGTTCTGGTCCTTCTGGAAGGTTAATTTCAAACCCAGTCTCAAGTCTTTTCCACCTCTCAGAGTTTTTTTTATCATGATTGCTGTAAATCATGCTGCCTTGATGTGGTCTGGTAAAGACGATTCTTACCACTTGTAATGTGGATATTACCAGGGCATTGTGTTTGACCTTCTACTTGGGTAAGGCAGTTATACTTCGAAATTCATCAGCTTCAGGCAGACGGGAAGAAGACGATGCACCAAATCCATAGACTGATGCTAGTGAGCATCTGATAAAATCAAACAATAATGGTAATTTCAAAAACAACACAAGTTCAAATGGTGATATATATTTTAAAATATATGTCACAGCACTGTATAGGCTACAAACACAACAGCAGAAAATGCTTAACGATGCAGTAGTTGCCACACAGAATCGTCTTGCTACTCTTTGACCTTTGAACATGCTCTGCCATTTTTAAAGGTCGAACTTTACCTTATCTCAGCAACTCAGGTTTCATAATTTTCCCGATTTTCGAGTTGAAATTACATGAGTGGGTGTTCGTGTGCAATTTTGATGTCAGGTTTTTGTATGTACCATTATTATGATACCACCCAAAGGCATTATAACTCCATCTCCCCCAAATCTGATGAGCATCCATTTAACTGGTTAAGAAAAAATTCCCCCACAGGATGATGATATGGTTGTAATGTTTCATTCTGGACATAAAGTATTTATAGCACCATATTGCTCATATTTGCTGTGTCTCCATTTGGATTTGTAGCAAATTGCAAGCTTGACTTCTTAATATCCTTATTCTTATCTTATTCTTCTTTCGTAACAATTTTTTCATATCACAAGTTAAGTTGGCTTGACTAAAAGGTTTGTGCTATTAAATTCTGCCTGAATTGTGACGTTTCTGTCGTGTCTGACGTTTAACCGGAATTATAACAGAGATTACTTCGACTCTGCTTTAAAAGCACTTACAAACTCATCCTCAACCTGCCTGTTTCTTGGTCTTTGTGATCAATTTAAAGTTACTAACATCTCACGTTGATCTATAGTGTTCTCCCTTTCTTCTCTGCACTTTGCTTGAATCTACACTTTGCTTGTGATGTAGATTGGAGTACTGATACCTTTATTTCTGCAGATGGCAGAAAACTAACAGATATATTCCTCGGCAGAAGCACCTTGTGCAGGAACTGCATCAGCTTTCCTGTCTGTCTGGACATGCTTGTGTAAATATGAGTAGAAAAAATTGCTTATTCAAACACCTAGATGACAAAGAGAAATCTTTCAAAGTCTCTTACTTGTACATCCAAAACCAAATGCAGTGACCAGCAGGCAAACAAGCACTCCTCATCACCGACACACATACACATTTTGCTCAGCATGATAGATGGAATGAGACACAAAGGTCAGCAGTCAGCAGGGTTTCACTTAGACAGGACTCGGATTCTTTTACATCACCTTGACTTAGACGATGGAGCTGACCCAAACAGATTTTCAACAGTCACTGTACTGCAAAACGCAATACAGGTCAGCAACAGTTTTGAAGAGGTAGTGCTTTTAATGGCCTCCTGTATCCCCAGTAGTTTACCATGAACTATGCTGTCCACTGTCTCTGTCAAAAAGTTGCTCAGTATTACACTTTTGCAAGTGAACAACCCCCATGTGGCTGGAAATGACTAATACATTTTTCACATAACAGTTTGCAGATCAGCACACCTGACAATGTACTGGAATATATTTCCTCTTATGGGATGTATGATACTGCATGTTCTTTTCAAAGCCAAAAGTCATTAAAGAGGTTGGCATATCTGTTGACTAGAGATGCATAGATCAGAATCCTCATTTTTGTGTATTTATACCATGGACATTTTGAAGGATCCCTGTTCACTTAAATAAAAAACCAGCTATTTGTTTTTAACATGC
This sequence comes from Jordanella pulchra, assembly GCA_034780135.1. Classification (NCBI taxonomy): domain Eukaryota; kingdom Metazoa; phylum Chordata; class Actinopteri; order Cyprinodontiformes; family Cyprinodontidae; genus Jordanella; species Jordanella pulchra. The sequence continues at coordinate 5,222 of JAUZNJ010038328.1, forward strand.
AGTCACTAATCATTTATATTAAGATCGGATGTGATGTCACACTGTGGATGAAAGCATTGTTAACCCCCCAAAAAACATCTTATAATAGTTTGAAATAAAGCAAAACAGCTACACAGTGAATAGTTAATCTGTTTAAGCTTCTTAAGTTATAGAATTATGCACTTAGCATGGTTAGCATTGCTAAAGCATAAATACCCCTTTGTTATTTTTGATACCTGCAGAAGTCTTTCTCTGTCTCCTTCTATCACAACTTGAATGAATAAACAGCATAGCTTAAAGTATAGAAAATAATTGTTGTTAAATAGCTTTTGATGTGTCAAACAATATTTCTTATTTCCTTTGATAGGTAACTTGAAGTACTAACTGAATGTTTATGTCAGTGTCACCTTTTAGAGCTTAGCATGGTTATGTCCATTATTTACCAAAGAAATATAGCATATTTTAAGTTTCAAAACTTATAATTGTTTAATCTGATTTGCTGGTACATTTTTGGAGTTATATTTTCCCATATAGTACAAAGAAAGGCAAGAGGAAGCCAGTTATATCTTTCCCTGGGTATGACAGCTCTTCTTAAAACATCTTATATTTCAAAACTGATGTCATGGTTTAACATTCTTGGCACACTAATAATTTACTAGCCCACAAAACCCCCAAAATATGCAATGAACTCCTAGTTTCTGCTAATGCTACATAATATTTAATGGCATATGTGTCTGTTGATTGTTCCATCCAAAACTTATGAGTACTTTTATACTCATAATTAGATGATAGATGAGTGGTAGGGAAGGTTTTCTAGTGAGAAATTAAAGTTCTGATTAACAGTCCTGTGTTGAAATATTTTAGACACCGAAAGCAGAAGTTTAGTATGTTTCTTTTTTGAGAATAAAAAAAAGAAAAATATCTAATATTTTCGGTATGACAATACAAAATGTTTTTTAAAAATATTTTTTAATTGTTATTTCTTTAGCATAAGGGATGACATCAAAGCTATTATGAGTTTTTAATTTCATTTATATGACTCGCCATACAGAGGACTACCATTTTAGCCCACAGAAAAAGCACCGTGAAACAAAAGGAAAAAGGATGCCCAAATCAAGTTTTCCATTTTTTTCTATATCCCTGCTCATTGTTATGTCAAAAGAATTGCAGAGGGACATCGCCATTCACAGTGGACACGATTAACATTAGCAAACACAATCACAGCAATGCTTTACAAAGTCATAGTTCAGTTCATGCCACGGTTGAGAGTCTATAGGTGTAACTGATGCATCAGCTAGAATGTTGTAAAGGTAACCTTGAATAATATGACGGTATGTGTTCATCGTTTGAGGAAAATATGACAACATTTTAGACAAGCTAAATACATTCATATACTTTTAACCATTAACACTGCAACACATCTTTGGATGAATCTTAAACTTATGTTTTAGTGTTATTCACATGAAAAAAGGATGTGCATCTTGTCTTGTATGTATATTATGATTTTGCCATCATGATATACATACAAGACAAGACAGTAGATCAAATCAAATCATCCACTTGATCTAGAATACACACTGATGACAATATGTGTGTCACAAATCCACTGAATAAACGTCACTCAGGGGAATTAGGCCAGGAGTTGTAGCAGTTGCTTGGCTGTGTGTTTTCATCAACTGCTTTATGTGGCTAATGGGCCAAAGTTGGCAGAAGCTACTCACTTATGTGTTGCCTCTGCAGCTATAGATTAGCAAAGCAAGGGGAGGGTTCTTTTTGACCATGGCTGTCACTGGGGCTGAGATTGAAGGGGTAATTAGCGCTTAGTGCCTGACTTCCCTGACCACCAAGTGGGAGCGAGAAGGATGCTTGCTTGCTAAAGGGCCAGAGGCTGACTGACAAAGCAAAGGATTGGAGTGGCAGCGAAAATAGAGATGGGAACAATAAGTAGCAGCCAAAACAGTTTTGTGGCACTGTTTTTTCTTCTTGTTTGTTTCTTTTGCTTTCCTCTTCCAAGGGCCTTCACTGTTAAATTGTCACTTTTAGAATCTGTGTCTGTTTTGACTGAATGGTGATGCAAAAGGAACTGTCGCACAGAACGCTGTATTGCTATAGCCCTTTGTTTCTCATTCATTATGCATGTCCTGTCAGGATATTTATTTGTGATAATGGGAATGCAGCAAAAGCCTGCTCTGACCAAAGCCTGTGTGCAGTCAAGACAGCTTAAAAAACTCTGATCAGAATGCAGAGAGACCATGCACAAATGATTGCAAACCCCTAAAACACTTTTTGAAGGTGATAAAGTGTGTCAGGGTCCAATTATTCAAATATAATTAGAAGCCTCTATTTTAGGAAAATATTTCAAAATGGCTCAATACAAAATATAGTTTTCTCTGATTTTTTGCAGTTATCAGATAATAAGACCTGGGGCATCAGTTCGTGAACGTATTTAACTTTCTAAAATGCATAAACTGATTAACTGAAATTGTATCATAGTCTGTTCTTGTTTACTAACAGTATTTCATTTTTTATCACAGCCCTAACTACGAGGGGTCATCCAGATCTAACTGAACTATGTGTTCAGAAAAATTTCATACCCTATTTTAGTATTTGTTACTTATTCCACTAATGTGTTTTCATGCCTTGTTTTAATTTTTAATCTTTTCCCTCATCTTTATATCTTGTGGCATAACTTTTCGGTATTCAGTTAAATTGTTCCATTTATTTACTGCTACAGGTTCCTAATCCCCTCAAAGCTGTTCCACATTTAGAATGCAAACCTACCTCTTCTTTGTTTTAATATTCGCTCCTTCAAACCATAGTTGTGGTTTGTTTGCAGTCTTGTCCTAGTATGAAGCTGTGCAATGACCTCTGGCACTACCCAGAGGTGTTCTTTTTATTCACGAATCCCAGTTTTTGCTGCAGAAAGCAGATTGCAGACATCATGTACAGCAAGATGTAGGTGAAGGGTTTGTTGTCCATCAAGAGGCTCATCCTGAAGGTGGGGTTATGGCATCCACAGGTGCTTTTTCTCTAGATTTACAGAGATACTGTGAAGATGCCCATTAATGAGCCATTCACTCATGAGATCACCTCATGTCACAGCATGATCACGCAGGAGACTAGTTTGCATAAATCTGTACACCATTCCTGGAAGCTAAAACATTCTAGTTCCCGCATGGCCAGCATACCCACTGAATGTCACACTCAATGTACATACTTGGGTTGCTCTGAATCAGTGTAAACAGCATAGTTCACTTCCTGGCTATATCCACAATATTGCACAGTCATTTATGAAGAATGGATGAATATATCAAGGGAAAAATTAAAACACCTTATCATTCATAACTGATGGAAAGGTGTCGCACTTTGAGGCAAATGATTGTCAGACCAGATAGTGACTGGTTTCTGGCACCCAATACCCCCAGAATGCAGTATGGCACATTATGCTGTCTTATCTGCATATTAATTTGTCATCCCTGTCAGGTGGCATGATTATCTAGTCAAAGGAGATGTGTTATTCAGACAGATTGAAAGAGACTGTGAACACTGTTTAAAGCTATAGTTGGTAATCTTGTTCAGAAACACTTTTTGTTATATTGAGTGAAATGGTCCTTCCATCCTGAGAGTAATCGATACCTTATACATTCAGAAATAGGAACGAAAAAAATAGGATGTCTTTTAGAACTGTTAGTCTGTAAGAACTCTGATCAAGCCCTGCCATTCGGTCCGATGGAAAAAAAAAACAATGAGATGTCAGCATCTCTGTCTTTCCTTCTCTGCATTCATGCTCATCAGGTATTGCTAAAAATAACATGCTAAAACTTGTATGATATTAGTATTGCAAAACATAGCATGCCAACTTGAAAGATACAATAATAATAGAACAATACAATAATAACACAGTTTATTTACAGGTGAATGACACATGAGGTAGTTAGGTTAGGTTCAAAGTGTTTTGAAAGAAATGGGTGATTCAGCTCCCCTCTCCTTTGCTGAGTTCTGCTGTGAGAGCCAGAAGGTTCTCGGTTGTTCTGCATGGAGTTTGCATGATCTCCCTGTGCATGTGTGGTTTCTCTCTGGGGACTCCAGCTTCCTCCCACAGTCCAAAACCATGACTGCTAGGTTAATTGGCTTCTCTAAACTATCCTTAGGTGCGAATGTTTGTGTGCATGGTTGTATGCCTCTCTGTGTTGCCCTGCGACAGACTGGCGACCTGTCCAGGGTTAACTCTGCCTTTTGCACATAGACTGCAGGAGATAGGCACCAGCAGTGACCTTGAAGGAATAAGCGGGAGAAGAGGGATGGTAAAAGTCTTTTTCTCATATTTAGGTTTGTCTCATTAAATTTTGGGCAACAACACATTTCTTTTTTATTTTGTTCTTAATAAATGACTAACATGAAATCACGAAATAACAATCTTTATATAATATAGTATAATAACAATTTCTGTTCAGTCTCATCTTTTTGTAACCAGTAGCAATGAAAACACTGTTCATTGTCCATTAAAGTGAGATCTATTAATTATCACAAGTTAATGAGGAATTTAAAACATACAGAAAGGCCCTTTATTATATATTTGGTATCAATATAGTAAGTTAGGGTGCATTCACACCCCAATAAGATCACTACCATTACCTTGAGATACAGACATTTCCCACAGTAGTGTTTATTCTCCCTCACATGCTAATAAAGCATAGTCAAAAGTCAGTATAGTTGTGTGTTTTCTTCGTAGTTGAGCATTACAGCAGTTTCACACAAATCCAACGGAAAGCAGAAAAATATATTTTATGTGGAGGATTTCATGTATGTGTGCATGATGAGTATGTAAGGTGAAGGGTGTGTGTACCAGAGGCGATAAGGTGTTTTCCAGGTGAGTTGTTAATGTCATACTGCCTAAACCGCATATTTTGATTAACCTATGGGTCAGCTTGGTGATATAAAAGCCATGAGTTCAGTCTCCACTTATCCATGGCAGGCATGGGGTCTGAATTTACAACATTAGACCCAGTCTGACATCAGACATGGTCTGATTGGACAAGGCTAGGCTCCTACTGGGAAGAGAGCCCTTTTGTGACTGTAACTTATAGCACACAGCGCTGTTTGAGAAAAGAATCATGACTCTCCCCTCAGCAATACTTCAGTACTGAAGACTGATGAAAATCATGGATCAATAACCAAATAGAAACCAAAAGCGTTGTCAGGATCCTAATTCATTAGGCTGGAAGACTTGGACAGGTCATGGTGGGACAGAATTGTGGTTCCATCAATCCTATACTGTGGATGTACTGAAGCAGGCATGTTTCCAGTTACTGAAAAGCTGAGAGTGGAAAGATTTTAAATCCTAATCACTGTTTATCATATCTTGTTTTGAATTATCTGACACAGCAAAATGAAATCTTAAGCCAAGATGCATGAAAAGCTAAGGGACTGTGATTCATGACAAATATAACAACAGAATAAAGTAGAAACTACTGAACTTTCAGAGATATTTCATCTGTCCATAAAGAATGGTAACTTTATTCAAGCTGAAAAAATAACTAGTTGCAGCCTCTGTGCATAATTATGTGGATCAAAATTTTAGACCCCCTTTTTTCATCAGTGCTGTGTTAATTCTAAATGGTAAATATTTAAAGACCTGTCAGAACCATTCTTCAGAAATGTTGGTCTATACGGTATTGATATGATATCACACACTTGCTCCAGATTTGTTGGTTGAACATTGATAATTCAAATCTACCATTACATTTTAAATGTGCTCTGTTGGATTAAGATATGTTGACTCTGAAGGCCAAATCACTTTCCATGTGTTGGGATCTGGAGTTTTGTCCACCTTCCTCCAGCAGAGCACGCCGTGGGTCTCCCGGGCTGGAGCCCTCAGCACACCTGAGGATCATCAGCCCATCAGGAGACCCTGCCTTCATAAG
>JAUZNJ010038329.1:0-11123 GCA_034780135.1 Jordanella pulchra
TATACATATGTGTGTGTGTGTGTGTGTGTTGTGCTTATATAAGGGTTTTTGAATCAGAAATGTGTTTAACTTAGTTAAGGACATGGATTTTGATTGAAATACAATTAATTTCGAATAATTATTACAGAACCTGTAATTAACTCGATTGAAAATGTTAGTCGAGCCGCACCACTAATATTTATAATTGCTACTACTTGACAAGGTCAAAAGTGAGTTAACAATAGTATCACTGGATTCAGCAGAATCTACTACCAATATGAATGAGTACAGTTCACAAAAATAAGCAGCAGGAAAACCAACAGTGAGATCCTGGTAATACTAATGATTTGTTCATTTAAAGTTATGATATTTAAACTGGGTGCCTGCCACAGATAAGCAGACTGAAAACATAACTAACCCCAGCCTTTTAAAGATTTCATTCACAACTAAATCATCATGAATGTGTTTCTTTTCTGCTGCAAAAAAGAACTGGTTGATAACAGAGAAATGGTTGTAGAAGAAGTAAGGAAGCCAAATGAAGCCCTGCAAAGAAGGGGAAAACAAACTCCATGCAGAAAGCCTCAACATATGATTGAAATACAGGATCTTCTTACGAAATGAAACCATTTAAGGTTGGGAATCTTTCATGCTTTGATGGCAAGAAAGTGCTCACCATGTTGTTTTCTGTAACCCTTTACTGTTTGCAATGAATTGATGATCAGAGGTGAAGTTATAGTTAATTGCTTATTATTAGGAATATTCATTCATCTTTTTCAGCACACTGAGCATTTGCAAATGTTGGTTGAAAAGAAATGTGAAAAGTTTAAAGGACAGCCTTAGTCAAAAATAAAAATGAATTAATTCACTACAAAATTCATTCAGTGCTCTTGGAGAGCAGAAGAAGCTACTCCATAAAAATGTACGTATGGAAAAAGTAATCTGTTAGAATAACAAGCAATCAAAGCTTTATTATAATGGATGTGTGGTTTATTTAAGTCAACAACAGCTCAGGGGTCATTAATAGTCTGATTTAAACAATTAATTTAAGTACACACCCTAGTGAGCTGCCAGCAAAAGATGGCTACTCTATTATATATACAATCACCTAAGCTGGGGTGTTGTTGATATCTCTCACCTCTGGGGTTTAATACTGTATGTTCCTTGATTCTGTTTCATTCTGCAGAGGTGAATGAAATTGCTAAAATCCAATTTGGACAGGGTCTGGTTGTGGAGATTAATGACAGAGCATACCTTTAAATTAAACAGGAGAAATTGTTCTTTTAACTCTGTTAGACGTTGATCTTGTTGCTGCATTACTGTCATGGTAAAAAATATCAATTGCATTCATATTGAATTTCAAAACAATACAATGTGTTCTGTAAGAATGAAAAGAAAAAAACATCAATACAGAAACTACATCTCATTAACTCCAACATAAATCCATTTGTGCAAATTCTTTAAAAGAGTGTTTCAGTGATTAATAACTTGACAGGTTTAGATATATACAGGTTGATTTTACCATACATCAAATGTATCCGAAGCCATTTACAATGTGAATGTTTCATATTAAAAGGTCTTTTAACTTTTTACATGTGCATTATTAGGTAACCACATATATATATAATTTCCAAACCTGTCTTGATCACAAAAGAGCAATTTCGAACAATCCCATTCACTATTGTCTCTTGCTTTCGTCATTGCCTGAGATTAAATGACATCATGCTTTATATAACAAATTTAACATAAACACAGCTGGGATCCACAGCTCTCACCTGTCTCTATTAAAAGAAAAATGTTTTCTCTGGCTTTTCCAGGCCTTTTGTGTATTTACAAAAGGAGAACAAGTAAATGTATTTACAATAGATGAATAAAAGATACAGATACAAGACCATAAGTTTTATTTTTCTTGTTCCTTAACCAAAGAAAGATTGTATAAAATAAATAACTGAATCTGTTGTGTTGACTCTCATTGTCTTTTGAGTTCTGTAGAAAGAAAATGGTAGTATATGCATCTTTTATTTGTACTTTACTGACAAAAACCATAAGACCAGGTACAGAAAAATACTAGGCTGGAAACAGAGCTTCAAATTAGGCAAATTAGTTTTCCACATTTCATTAAACACATATTTAAGGACGGTGCAGCTGAAACCTTGAACTGGATTTATACTTCTATCTCCACTTTGCAGCCCTGTAATTCTGTGGAAAAGCTAGAAAATAATTTTTATTCTTAAATTTCAGACATCAATGATTCAAATGCCCTATTTAAAGTGAAGGTTATTTCTGGGAAAAAAAAACTCTGTGGAGAAGAGCTCCACCAATCAGAAGTGCAAAAAAAGGAGTGTTGAAAATCTGAGTGAAGGTGGTACAAGACTGGACTCCAGGTTCACTTTAACATTTATAAAGAGAGACTACAGATACAACCTACAAATGAAAAATGTAAGAAAATCATTTTTCTCAGATAATCAGCAAAAACTATAGTGTTTTTTCCTTATTTGCCACAGTCAACAGGTCAAAAAAAACCCTGCAACTGTAGATTCTGAACTAATTTCCTTAATACTTCACTGAAATAAAAAAAAAAAAGTTTCATATACAAGTGGAACCTTATCACAAAGTCATAATGGTTGTTAAAGAAAAACTGTTGTGTCTGGGACATCTATTTCCAGAGTCTTGTTATCAAAAAGAGAAAAGATTTTATTGTCATTGTACAGAAAGTATGATGTTGTTTCAGGACCAGCGTGTCTTTAGCAATTTCTACTGTCAACATTCAAAACTATTAAAACATTCAGCCTCTACCCACAAAGGCCGACTCCAAAAGTTGATTTTCCCACAATTTACGATACAAACACGACGTTAGCAGAACTTTTATCTGTTGAAATAATCTAAAATTTAAAAGGTATAGAACTGCAAACAAAGTCAATAACATTAGATTACAATTTCCTGGCTTTTCTGAAATTATCTAAATTAGTAGCCCTATATTCAACTCTTAGTTTTTCAGGTTTTCACAAGTACAATTAGTTTTTCAGCCCAAAAAAGATTTTGATTTTCTACTGTGTTATAAATAACAACATAAATTACCATAACAATGCACACAAGAGCTTTTCATTACAATGTCACCAAGTGACTATTAACCTACCCAAATGCTGGACAATTCATGGATTTTCCAAAAGATTTTTCTATAAAAAACATTGGACAGTTATAGTTAATCCAGTGTGCTGCTGCCCATGTTCTCACTAAAATCAAGAAGGTGGAGCACACCACCCAAGTTCTAAAGTCCCTTTACTGACTTCCCATATCTCAGAAAGTAGACTTTAAAATACTTAAAGCCTTTAAATCCCTGAATGGCTTAGCTCCAAAATATATTACAGACTTCGTGTCAGTTTATCAATCAGCAAGACCACTCAGGTTTAAGTCTCAGCATAACCAGAACCAAATATGGAGAAGCAGCTTTTAGTTCTTATGCTCCACCAATCTTGAACAAACTCCAAGAAAATTGAGAAAGTGATAAAAACCCAACCTAAGCTGCTTTTAAATCCATATTAGAAATGTATTTGTTTAGAGTGGCCTTTGACTGTACCACCATTGTTAGTTTTTTGTTCAACTTCCTTCCATTTTATCTACAATATATTTATCACTTTAACTACTTGGTTTTACTCACTTTAATCACTTAAATGTACTTATCTGTATGTTTTCCTATGTTTTCTTGTGTACAACACTTTTGATACTGAAATTTTCCACTAAAACATGACAAGATTTTTAACTCTTTAAAGCCCGCACCATGAAATACTTGACAGAAAATTCTGATTTTTTAATATAAGAGTTGTCATTGAATTCTATGAAAAACCATACATTTTGTATAAGTTAAATTTGATCATCATTTGTATACATTTTGACACATTAGGCATTTCCATATAATCTGTTATACATTTTCTGTTCCCTACATATTTCTGATTTATTAAGTCAGGTTCTCAAGAGCGAAAATATCCCACTGATAATGCAGAGGTCTCAAAAATTCATGTATCAAATATGATACATTTGGCTTTAAAGATTTAAGGACCACAAACAAGGCCTCTCATAGAGCACCTTTCCTGGAGAGGTCTTACACATTAAATACTGACTTAAAATTTGTTAAAGACCTTGAGGGTTATGGGCCAATAAATAGCATAGCAGAACCAAAAACAAATACCCACATCAAGTCTGCAATGCCAACAGGCTTTTATTCAAAGACGGATTCTTAAAACCTTATTAACACCTCTACTGACGCTGATCACAGTCCAACAGATAGTATCAGTCAAAGACAAAGCTTAACAAGCATAAACTTGTTCTCAAAGTCTTTATCTTCTTCAAATAGGAAAATGTCCCTGATCAGAGTTTGCAAGGCAGAACCAAATGAGTGTAGAAAGGCCAAATTCTCTGAAAAGAAACATGGACTATCATAACTACTTCAATTATTACTGGTTTGATGAGAATATCCAATGGGATATTTTCTACATAAGAGAGAGAGATGCTCCATTATGCAAGCTTTTGTTTTTTGTAGAACAATGGAGGTTCGTGTTGCACTTTGGCATCAAACCATAGCATACTACGGGGAGATGTTGCAGCAGGTATCTGATTGTCAGGGAGTACTCATCTAGGTCTTTCAAAAGAGCAACATTTCATTTCAGAAATCTTGCCAGATGCCCTGGAGAAGCAGAATTCACCACATGAAGCAACACTCCTACCATACCAATGGAAAGAATCAGATCGAGCATGCCCAACCAATATTTTTGAAATGATACAAACAAAGCATTTAACAATACTACTGAATCCTACTTGAGTTCGCAAACTTTTGATTTTTTTTTGTTTTTACAGTAAAAATGTTTCATCTCTTCCATCTGTTTCTTCATGAAGTTTCTCCTTCAACCTGCTTACATTCCAGTTGTGCAAAAAGAAAATCCAAATCAAAAAGCAGAGGCACATAATAAGCCTTTTGCATCCAGTATTCACAATCTTTCTTTTAACCATTACCAGTGGTGTAAATTCTAATTGTGTCCTACATTACTGGTAAACATTTTAGCTAGTTTAAAGGTGCATTCAGACCGAGTGAGGTCTCTATGGTGAGGGCGGTGGATTTACATAGTATTCCTATGCAAACTGCTCAGTGAAGGGCGGCGGAGTGGCCGGCAGTCCTGGGACTAGTCAGCGTAGCTGCTGTACACTGGCACCACCGAGCCATCTGATCACCATCAGTAGGCAATGAGGATAAAATGTCTTGCACACGGACACTTGAAGCTTCAGCCGGGCATGGAACCGCCAACCCTTCGATTACAGGGAAAACTCCTGCATTCAATACCAATGGCCGTTTCTCAATACTCAAGAACAGAAGTATGGACTCGTGTTCTTGTCAAGTACGTTCTTCCCAAGAATGCCAAAAGTATGGACTCGGGGAGAACGCAAGCACACAAGACAGATCTGTGTCAATGGGAACAGGAGCGTACTCGTGATGTCTCCACATTAAAAGCTCATCTGGAGCTGCATTTAAACTCCTATTGTTAATAGTCTCAAGATAATGATAAATTATTTTAGGAATGATGATCAACACACACAAATAAACACAAATAAAATTGACCTTTTGCCAAATAAAACAACAACAAAACAACGTGATCAGAGCCACCGGTACTTCACACACAGCTACTGTATGCCTAGAGAGGGCTGCTGCAGACGGGCTAACGTTAGCTATGCCTGCGGGCAGCATTGGAGCTCCACTGGTCGCTACGGTTCTCTCAACATTGGAACTTTTTAAAAGCCTATGCACTAAAACAGTAAATGGGCCCCATAGTGAAACTCAGAAGTATAATATTCTCGCCTCGAATGATCTTAAAACGTACTTTTGTGCAACAGAAAAATGAACTTTTAGCTTAATACTCTGAGCCCTGTTATTGCAGCTCTGGAAGCTGCTGCTGCCATGGTGCATGCCGGTAAAACTGCCAGCCTTAGAACGCATCAACTCTGCTCTGATGCAGGCTCGGTAAAGAGGGAGGAGCGAGAACAACATCAGGGGAATTTCCTCCGTTCTCGGTCTTGTGTTCTTGTGAATTGGAACAGTACTCGGGCTGAGGCTGATGACGTTTCACGAGCACAAGAGTACATGAGAATGCAGAAGTATGCATATTGAGAAACGGCCAATGACTGTCGAAATAAAGGTAGTATTTGCAAGGTGTTCTTTCATTGGATGAAACAGGCCAATCTGTGATTGGCTGGTGGGGCTCAACCTGGTGGCACAAATATCACGCCAAGTTTTAGGTTGCGAGCGAGCAGAAATAGGTTTGAGCGCGAGAAGAGTGTATCGAGCGAGCGAGAGAGAGAGAGGAAAAATAGAATGGATGGAGCTCACAGAAATAAATTAGAGAGCGAGCAGAGGAAGCCGAGTGCGCAGTTTGTCAGTGTTTAGCGAGCGTACGCGAGATTCGTACGCACAAAATAGATCTCTGCACGCTCAACCTAGTGGCACAAATATCACTCCATAAGATCGGAGGTGATCTTATGGAGTGATATTTCATCCATAAGATGAAGATGAACATAGTTGAACTTTTCTTTGAAATAGCGACGTGGCAACCAATCAGGGACTGTTTGTAGCCAAATTGAATGCAGAGAAAATTATTTTAACAAAGGTAGGTATAAGGAATGCCCTCAAGAGGATTTTAAGAGGCTTTATAAAAGTTGTTTTATATAGAATCACTGTTGTCCTCCCTTACCTCCAGTACAGACCCTGGTCTGTCATTGCTCACTCCCCAGCATCGATGCTTTTTGCATCTGTAGATCAACACAGAAGTACCACTGAATCTGACCGTCATCCAGCTATGGATGAAACAAAGTGGACTATTCTGTTAGTGCTTCTGGGGGCTTTCTAAAAAAAATGTTACTCCCTAGCCAATTCAAAAGATGTGCATTGAGAACAATTCAGCAGCAGTCCTAGAAGTTGAGTTTCACCTCTGACTTTATTTTGAAATACTGACAGCCAGAACCTTGACAGGAAATACCACAAGGTTACCAAGGGTATTGCCAGGTCCAAATCGAAGGTACTGGGAGGCTGGTGAATAAGTAAATATTTAACAATAACCCATTAAATAAGGTCAACATGCCCACTGTTATATTCATTGCCAGTACAGGAATTCGATATTATGTTGTCCAATTACTTTTACATTCTGAGACGAGCGCAGCACTAATGTCTGCTGGGATGGTGACGTCATCGGACGAAATTAAAAAATATTCTATCTTAAAAAAACAAATCAGCACAAACGACCGTTTTACCTTCACAAGTAGACATTTTTTATTGAATTTTGATCTTTTTTTCTTCTTTTTGAGCTTTTTACGGCACTAGTGGCTCGTTTTTCTGACAGTAGGCTGACAGGAAAGGGTGTATGAGAGAGGGGGAGAGACATGCGGGAAAGGACCACAAGCCGGATTCGAACCTGGGTTGCCGGCGTCGAGGACTAAGGCCTCCATACATGGGTCATGCGCGCTAACCACTGCGCCACCTGCACGCCCTGAATTCGGATCTAAATGGGGGCATATTTCACCTCCGGATGATCTAGAAATATAATCTGCAATGTCTGTAACAACAGTAGCACACATTATCTTTTTTACGTGAATTTCATATTTTTAGAAATTCACATTTTAACTGTACAAGCTTGTACTAATGAAACCATTTGTTTTATTTGCTGAGTTTTTTTTACGTGGGTGGGCTGTCAGCTTCACGCAGCTAAATCTCCTTAAATTTAATGACTTGGTCCAGGGTGTAAACACTGTGCATCTGAAATAAAGAGCGATGAACTCGTGGAAATCACAGCTGACACTGCGTTCGGTCTGAATGTACCGTAGAAGGCAATGTTTTGTTGTCTTTTTATTTTTTTCTGTTTTTTTATTACAAATTGTCATTTTGATCTTTTTAAACAGTTTTTTTTAAATTAGATTCATATTAAAACATACTTTTTTAACACATTTTCAAGTTTTTTTTGTGGAACTGGTGCAGGCTAATAAATCAACCCATACATTTTAAAGTAACCACTTTCCCAACAGCAAGATATGCATTTGCTGAGCCTACAGTTTCAAGAATGAAAGGATTCTGACTATGTCAGCTTGTGTTAAATAACTTGATCTCATCTGAAACATACCAAATCACTGCAGTTTAATTTGTCCAGTTATCAGAATGTTTAGTGTCAATAATCTTTTCTATTGTTATCAAGAGCATAGCACAACGTTTCTTAACAGTTTGTCTTTTAATCACCCTCTAATTTTCAATACCATTGAATTAGTTCTAAGTCACAATGTATAAACCTAACAAAAAAACGTATTATATCACTATGTGCAATGAATCGATATAACAGATTATTTTCAGTTTTTCAGTTGACTTACTGAAACAAATAGCCTGTCAAATGATTTAACAGATGCTCCTGCATACAGCTACTCCTTTGATAAGCAAGTTTAATATAACCTTCAGCAAAACTCTGATATTTAAATATAGCATTTGGATTATTAGAAAACAGAAGCTGCTGTCAGCAATAAGCATGAATGGCATTTTTTGAATTCCAGCTATATTTTGTCATGTGGCCATGAAATACAGCTATTGTCTAAAGATCTTGTAGTTTTAAAAACGATCATTCTGATTATCAATGAAAGTATTCATTTTAATCAGACAAATGTAAATGAGAAATGACATGATTAAAGCTTTTAATCAAGGTCTGTGACCTTGTCAAGGGGAGGCTGATTGTTTTAAGCAACCATATTTAAATCAGTAAACATACTATCAGAGCTACACATTTCATATGCCATGTTTTTTCTTTTTAAAGTAGGTACAAGACAAATGTTAAATCTAGGTAATTTTGAACTGTAAAAACACACACACACACATATATATAAAACAATGTATAATTCTTGCACCATTATTTACCCACAGAGTTTGTTATTAATTAAGTGACTTCTTTAATCAGCATCACATCTTAGTATTGACCCCCAAATGGTTTGTTTTTGGCTCATGCATCTGATGCAAACAAAATACACTGGAGCAGGCTTTTGGCTCCCCAACCTTGGGATAATTTTGGCTATTTGCATTTAAAATAATAAACAAAGCGAATTACTGGAAGGATACACATGTGTGTGTCCGTGTGTAGTTGGGGAGGAGGAATGGTGCCGTGGGAGTGTTTTCAACCAGATATCAGATGCTGATGTCTCCATGCAGCAGCAGACTGGGAACCAGCTTGGGTATAAAAATACTGTGGATATTGCATCCTGTAAATTCCCAGAGTAAAGCTGCAGTTTCCTGCTTCTGACATTAGAGGTCAGAGGTCGGCTTCAAGGCAGCACCGCACTGAGCTCTTGTGTTGGATCAAATGCAGACAGATGGGACAGCATGCTTCATTAGAGAGCAGATCTCTGGAGTTACCGCACTGAGCTCCCTAACTGTCCCTAATTGCTATGGTCAGCTACAAACTTTGTAAACAGTGGCCACAGCCGGCTTCTAGTCACAGACAGGATTACTTGTCTGGCTTCTCTGGCTTTAATTAGGTGCACTCATGGAGCAAATGAGCACAACACAGACAGACGCCTCACAAGAGGTTCTGTTGAGATAAATACGCGACTTCAGAAGTCTGTGAGGGTGTCACTTACCTGGATAGTGAGGGGATCCAAGGGTTTTGCAGATCTCCAGCCCTAAAAGAAGCGCGATGAGGACTTGAATGGGAGACGCTCTTTGTCCCGCGGCGTGGAGCCCCCACTCTGAACGGTTCATTTTGTCAGGACGGGTACCTCTGTGTTAGAAACATTAATTTTTTTTCTAACACCTCCAGGGCGGTTAATTCAAATCGAGTCCATCGGAGTTGGTAGTGAGTTTCGCTACGCTTGGATCATGCGCTCCAGCTGTCACCGTCCTAAGAAAAGTCTCCCATAAAGCCCTGATCATCATTTGAGCCCACTGGTTTTGGGTGCAATCCGATTCTAACTCTGACTACTCTAATGTTTGCCGACGAATGCCTGGTACTCCTGTCCTCCATCAGTCTCCCCCCGACGACCAGTGACAGCTTGAAAACTTTTTCCTCTGCAAACTTCTGCAGAGCCACCCCCACAGATGGGAGGACTTTCAGACAATAGGCTGCCTCTTCAAGGACCGAGCAGAGGCTTAAAGGGGAATGGCTGCAACAAGAAATCGGATACAGTCAAACAACCCAGTTGCATGCAAACTACACTCTGAAAGGCTGAGGTCTGTCGGGTTCTCAGTGGGTCAGACGAGGACCCGTTCAGGCCCTGATGCATTCACTTGAAATCGGAGAAAATATTTTAGAACCCGGGGTACCCTTTGTCCATTGTAATAACGTCCTTCTGGAACATCAACGATTTCAGCTGTTAAGTTTTAAAGGAAGCTGTGGATGAGACGAGAAGAACTGGGAAGTCCTGCACCACACAAAAATTATGGAGAATACTAGCCGATATTTATGTAAAGGAGTCAATAAATTGATTATAATGGCAACAAATCCTGTCTATATATTTGGTTTCACGTTTAGTTGGGGGTTTTAGTTAAAGCCCATTGTGATGATCATGTTGTGATAATCAGAAATCCAGCCAATCTGGGAATTTGAAATGGGTCTAGGTTCCTTAAGGTTGACTAGATACTACCCGCCTGTATTATCATTAGGTGGGATTATCTATGTTTTTACTAGTCAGTTGGGCAGCTGTATCTCACCCAAAAAAATGCTACTTTGAGCATCATAGATCATATCCCAGAAATGGCTCCCTTTTAGTACAATTATAATTTCTTACATGTGCTATTGGTATACAAGGGACTTAATGTTTATTGACCCATTTACATTTTCGAGTTACTCTTCAAAAGCAAGAGCTCTCAGGTCCTTAAAGACTTCTTCCTTTGATCAGAACAAAACAATGTGGGCAGCATTGTTTTTTTTTTATCGTTCTCAGGACTAGACTAAATTCCCTGAAAATATAACATCTGCAGAAAATGTTGACTCAGTTAAATGATTTTTGTTTACTGAGGCTTGTTATCAGAAACTTACCCCCAAAATTACTTGACAGATCACTACTGAGGGGGCTTTTCCACTGCAGCGGCTCCGTGCCGGTTCTGGTGCCGGAACCTGTTTCAGCACGGGTTGCGCGGTTTT
>JAUZNJ010038330.1:0-11123 GCA_034780135.1 Jordanella pulchra
GAAGTAAAAGTGAAAGTTATCAAAAATTTTCATACTCGAGGAAAGTATGAAGTACTCCAAAATATACTTAAGTAAAGAAGTGAAGTACTTTTACTTCGTTACTATACAACACTGTTGACCAAAATTGTGAAATACTGCACACATTTAAAAATGTAACATGGATCATGTTATTATAATTTGACAAAGCCAAAGTCATTTTTCAAGGGAATACTGGGGAAAATAATCTCTACATGTGCAAAGATGATAGAGATATATCCCAAGAGACTTGAAAAGGTTACGGCAGCAAAAGGTGGGTTTAAAAAACACACAGTCTGGTATCTGAATAAAAATCGATTATTCTTCAGACTTTCCCTGTCTTTAAAAATTAGAGGAGAATATATGCTTTTACTTACATTTAAAATAATTGAAGTGTATCTGGTTTTTGTGTCCTTCAGAAATGAAAAGTATCTGTGATCAATAAACTATAAAGGTACAATGATGGAAAATCAACCAAGAAATATTTTGAAAAACACAATTTGTTCTTTGCAGTTAATAACGTTTTTAATGGCCTCTGATTATTTAAATATGTGCAATCCTTATTTATTGTCTAAGATTTAAAAAGCAGGAGTTCTGCCTCTTTTCCTGTTAAAATGCTTTTCTTTCCTGCTCCCAGCTATAATGCTTAACTTTTTATCTCTTAGCCATAATTATAAAAAGGCTTGACTCAATTTTCTTCAGATCAGTGAGTGATTCCCCAAGGATTTTTTTTCAAAATAGTTTTGCCATGTTTTTTTATTTTTTTTTAATCACCCAAAAAAAGGACAAGTCAATGACAGTTTATCAGCCTACAAAGGCCATATGCGTACTTGTGTGTTTTCAAGTACTCATGTGCTCATGTAATGTCTTCAGCCTCACCCTGAGCACTGTTCCAATTTAAAAGACCACAGAACTGAGAACGGCCCAAATCCCCGAAAGTTGTTCTCGCGCCACCCTATTTACCAGGCATGCATCAGAGCAGACTTGTGTGTTCTCAAGACTGGCAGCTGTCCCGGCATGCACCGCGGCAGCAACAGCTTCCAGGGGACCACTCACAGAGTCAGAGTATTAAGTTAAAAGTTCACTTTTCTGTAGCCGTTGTTCCACAAAAGTAAACTTTAAGATAATTTAAGGTGAGAACATTACACTTTTAAGCTTCACTATACAGCCCATTTGCTGATTTAGTGCGTATTTTAAAAAAGTTCAGAACGGCGAATGCCTCCCTTCACCACAGAGGACTATGATACACTTTTACTGAAACCAGCTGTTTTCAGCTCAGAAGAGGATCTTGGCAATTAAATATATCAGAATGGCCTCAACCGAAAGTCGTCACCACAATTGATAGGAGTGAGCCAACTGTAAATAATGGAATCCCTCTTTAGAACAGATTTTCCTGTTTAAATGAAATACAGGGAAATTAGCCACTTTCTGAGAAAAAATAAAATGCATGAGAGCAAGCTTTATTCATAAGGGTCTTCTGCTAAGCAGCCAGAGAAAGGGCACCCCACTGGGCCAAGGACCCTAATAGTTGGCAACACAGCTGTGAATGAGATTAAACACTCCTGCAGCCAAAAAGATTACACAGAGGTTATTATTTGTGAGTGTAATGTGGTGTCCGATATCTCAGAGAACATTTTGAAAATCACAGAGGAGAGCCTGACTCTTTAACATTGCTAAGAAAATAATTAGAAGTATTTAAGGAGGATTTTATTGCTCTGCTAAATAAATTTGAAGGTCTTAGTAGTAATGTGTTCCTCAGTGGGCCGCTTCCCGCAAATTTCTGTGGAGATTATATTTTTTCAAGATTCTGATGATTAATAGATGCTTGAAGAAAATGTGTGTTGCATTACCTGTAAACTTCATTGACAACTTTGTTATTTTGGGGGTAAAAAACCTTTTATCTGTTATATGTGTTAATTATGAGTGTTTAATTATTGCGGGAGACTTTAACATTCATACTGATAATCCTAAAATAGAAGTGCAATACAACTTTGTGATATTCCTAAAACTGTGGTTTGACCCAACATATTAAACAACAAACCCCCAAACAGTTTTGGATTTGATTATCATTAAGGGTCTAAACTTTTTCTTAACTTTCTGTAACTGATGTTGCCCTTTGTTATTTGATAGCATCTTTGTTATTTGATAGCATAATTTTATGAGACATCATAAGAAAATACATCTTTAAAGATGGTAGCTATGAAAACTCTGAACAAATATACCACTACGTTGCCCTCTGAATCTCTTGTTGAGCTTGTAGATAACTTCCATTTTAACATCTCAAACATTGATTCAGTTGCTCCAATTAGAATGATGATTGTTTTAGGGAGGAACAATTCCCTGTGGGTGATACTAAACAAGAAGCAAAAACAAAGGAAGTATCAAAAAGCTGAACACCGATCCGAAAGTCTGTCTACAACTACGAAAATGTCTCAAACCTCCCCTTCAGTCCATAGGATGGTGAGGGAGAGCACAGACCTTAGGATAACTTGACTGTCTTTCGTGGAAACAGGTAATCACAGTAAGAAATAGACCATTTCTCTAAAGGTTTGGACCCAGGGACCCTGTGCTGCATAGACATGTTCATCCCGAATGCTGCTGTTGAAGGTATAAAAAAGTTTGTTATCAAGAGGCCCGAAAAGGGATAGGGTTGGAGAATTAAGCTTTAGTGATAGACGTTTGTTTTTGAGTTGGGGCACAGCTGGTGACTTAATACCTTCCAACATAACCTTACATGTCTCTGCTTGTGTCATGATCCGGGGTTTGATGTCTTCTTTTGTGGGTTTTTTTCCTGTGCGCCTTGTCCCTCTTCCACCACCAGATGGCGCAAGGTCCTGGATGGAGTGCGGTGCGGTTTCCAGCGGCACAGCTGTTCTCCATCAAGCCTCATCAGCCGGTGCGCTAGCTGCCAGTTCCTCGGCGCCGAGTGTTTGCCAGCTACTGGTATCACAGAGCCTCCTGAGCTTATCTCTGCATTTTTTCCTCGTTGTCTTGAGCCCCCTAGTAATTCTGATTCTCTGTTTCCCTGTTGCCTTCAGGTGATCCATTGGAAATCCTGGATTCACCGATCAGACCCTAACTGTCTTCCTGTTCTCAGAGCCCTCCTCGTGATGCCATGGATTTTACCCATTGGTTGCCCAAGCTCCTAGATCCATCTCTCCGTTATTCTCAAGTATTTCCTGGTTCCCATGACTGGGAACCTGAGCCGACCTGTCCGTTCTCCGCTGCACTCCTCCATTGCTCCTGGACCAACAAGAGAGACTCGTACCCCGGACATCCACAACCTCCCTCCTAAACCCAGATTCATCCTACAAACAGTACGATTAAACCTCATCCGCTCCTGTGTTTCCAGTCTCCCACTCCACCTGAACTCACCACTCTGCTCTCCCTCCTCAGAGACTGTCTGTTTCCAGTCCCAGACGGTTTTCCCAGGACCTGGCTTTTGTTGCATTGCTGTTGTTTCTTGTTACTCTAATAAATTCCGTTTACTGATTTCGCTCTCCTGTCTTGATTGTTCTGCATGTGGGCAAAGAGCTTAAAACCCATCATGACAGCTTGGCCTGCTTAGTGTGTTTTTGATATTTCTCACTATGTGGCTGATTGATGATGATGACCTGCTTTCAGTGTGTTTTTGGCCAGTCAGTAAAGCCAAGCTTATAGGCGGTAAAATTAAAAGCACTTGGAGTAGCTTCAGGTTTTAGTCAGCCGTCCAATTGATCGCTAGCTTCCCAGACTCTGAAGTCTTCTGCTTTATATAATCTCCAAACCAGTGTTCTGTCAGCTACCAGGGGTAGTCAGAACCCTGACCCTAAAACTCTTCTCTCATTACTAGGGCTCGAGTCACAAGGCAAATGGGCTCTAAAGCATAAGCAATAGGTGTCAGAGTATCCTTTCAGCTTTGTCTTCCATCATACCATTTTCTTAAGTGTTTATGGTTGTGAGGTATTGCCGGTATATCCAATGTATTCAACTGCTAGCTGAAGCATCAAACAACCCCGTGACGTCACAACGCCCGTGAGTATTGCAACATGCCGGCACTCTTGCCATAAAATTATAAAACAATTATTCATTTTTTTCTCTGATGTGTGTATTTTCACATTTTTAATATAACTATTGACAATAGTAAGATACAATCGCATTATTTAAGTTAGTTTTATGAACTATTTTATTTCTACTTTAAAAGTTCATAAGTAGCTATTATAATTATATGCTACTTCAGATGGTCTGTTACATTAAAATCCCCTCAAACTTTGAGGTTTGTGATTATATTCTAACAAAATTTGAAAGGGTTTCATTGATAAGGAAATTATATCAGAGGACTCTAAACAGTAGACATACAAAAAGTACCTCAAATGTGCATGCTTGTCTTAACACCTTGCTTCCTTACAGTTTTACACTAAAGGAGTGATGAATCTGGACATAATGGAAAAAGCCTGTCTCTATCTATTTCTGTCCTAATTGACCATTACATTCACACAAACATCTGCCAGGTTTCACCTCAAGCTGGCTCTGTGTGCTAACGTTCAGTCCTCCTGCTGTGCTGTGACCCGAAACAAAGGACACAAGGGGCAGAATTTTGTTCAGGATGGGAAAGTTGCACTATATTGCACCCGCTGTCACATCAGTCACTTTGGAGTAGTGAGATCTTGCCATTACTTTAAGTTAAGCAGAAAGACAAAAATTGTTTCTAAGGACTCCCTGATTACAAAATGTGCTTTTACTATAACTTTTAAATTACAGTTGTTCAGCCAGACCTCTGGAACATAAGTGTGAAGAGACTTGCTAATATGCATAAAGCATAGAGGGCTTTGCTATTTTATTATTACTTTCCTTTTTCAGCAGTTGCCACCAAATTAAAGAATAGGTACTTAGCTTTTACTCAAAGTGTTCTTTACTGAGCTACCTCTTGCATTAAAAGGGGACATTTACAACACTCCTGCTAAAGTCATCCTGCTAAAACAAAGCATTCATAATGGATGAAAGCCTAGCAGGCAGTGCAAAGCATCATATTTCATTAAGCCTTAAGGACAAAAACCTCACATCAAATCACTGAGATCATTTACATTTACACAAAAACAGTTTACAATTAAAAGACTGTAAATGCAAATTTCGAAAGGAGAGTCTGGGTAATAATGTTTGAACAAATTCTCATTTACAGCCACCATTACACATAGTCATGTTTTAGAGATGTGAAGATAATAAAACCATTTTCATTACATATCTTGATCTGCACCCACTGGCCAGTTAGCTGGATACAACCTGCTAGTACCAGGTAAAACTTCCCATTTGCCAAGAGGAATAAACTACCAGCACTCTTCATTAAATGGTTTTAATAGAGTCAAACATTACTCTGAGACTTTGGTCTGTACTGATATGGTTGTCTTATGCAGGTGCTGCAGGTTTCTCTGCTGCAGACTGATGATAGAAATCTTCTGTCTCCTTAAGGTGATATACTAACTAATACACACTGTATGGCCACTAATTTCAGCAGCCATACAGTGTGTGCAGAATTATTAGGCAAGCTGTTATTATTAGGCAATATTTTTTAAAGTTGCAGAGGGGTTTTTTTGAGTTGATTACCTTAGGGGGATATCTGTTTGTGCAGGTAACTGTTACTGTACAGAATTATTGGGCAACTTAACAAAACCCAAATATATGCCCATCTCACTTGTTTATGTTTCACTAGGGAAACCAATAAAATAATAAAATTTAGAAATAAACATTTTTGACATTCAAAAACAAAACCAAAAACAGATCAATATAGCCACCTGAGTACCGCACACCTTGAGCTTTTTTATACTCCAGCAACGTTCCAGCTCTGAAATATGACAAAATTGGTGGCAAATGGCATCTTTGCAGCTTCATGCTTGATTTTCCTCAATTCATAGGCAGTTATTTTGTGCTTTTTTCCCCAACACCCTTCTTCTAGCCCTTTTGGCTATTTGCTGTGAAACGCTTGATTGTTCTGTGATCAGGCTTTGACAATTTTAAGACTGGTGCATCCCTCTGCAGTACATCTCACAATCATTGACTTTTCAGAGTCTTTTAGATCTCTTTTAGACCTATTTTGCCAAAGGAAATGAAGTTACCTAATAATTAAGCACACCTTTATATAGGGTACTGATGTCATTAGACCACAGTCCTCATTACAGAGATGCACATGACCTGATTTATTTAATTGGTAGTTTGCTTTCAAACCTTTACAGCCTGGAGGAGGATAGCATGTATGAAAAGGATGATGTGATCACAGTACCTATTTGCCTAAAAATTCTTATAGACTGTATGATATGATTTGCTTTATGTGTCACAGTCCATTAACCTGCTGATACTAGCCATAAAAAGTTAAATAATAAAATTTTGTCTGTACCATGAGACCACCATGAGACAAATGAGCAGTTTTTGTTGTTGTTTACAAAATTTTCTAACCCTACTATCAAACCAGTTTTATGCATACTCCTTTGTCATTATCTATTATCACAAAAAACAGTATTGGCTTGTGGTGTGGTTTTGTGGTGTGGTGTGGAGATGGTATTCCAAATACTTTTGTTGTAACACATTTTTATTGAACTACAGTAGCGTAATTGTCATCTTAAAATAGTCTACCTACACTCCTTTAAATCCTATAGTCCTTTATATCTTGACAATTTCTGCCTATTAGGTATTTGCTTAATTACGTAATATTTTCTGTGAACCTAGGAGATGGTTGTATGTGAAAATCCCAGCATTAGCTGTATTTAAAATATTCAGGGCTCCCTATCTGGCAAGCCCAATCTTGTCAGGCTTAGTCACCAAAATCTCCTTTTCCTCCCCATTCTGAGCCTTGGTTGAAATTTCAAGTCTTCTTCATATCTACAGTATATCCCAAATGCTTTGAGCTACCTCCATGTTACTGTCTGATTCGCTATTCATGATAACAAGTATATGAAAAGGTGTATCTTTTTCTTAGTATCAGTTTATATATTTTTTTATTATTGATAGAGTAGGAGGGAGCAATCTTGGTGGGTAATCTGGTTGTCAGGGATTTAAAATTCAGTGTTCTGTACAAGGTTAATGAGTACTGGGGAATAAATCACAAGAGATGTAAGTGTCATGGTTGCACTGTTACAGAATAAAAAAAAAATGTAATAACAGAAATAATAATCATTTGATCCAATAACAGTGTCAAAAAATGTTTACCAAAAGCAAGACAGTCAATGAAAATTAGTGGTGGAGGCAAGAGGTGCAACATATGACGATGTAAATGCGTAATATTAGTTCACCATCAACCAACATAACAAAACAATCAGCAAAATCTTCTTTTAATACACATGTACACATTTACTCTACATCTACAGACTACATCTTTCATCCCTTCATTTCTCTCTTCATCTGACTCATACAACGCATAAACATAAAAAATGTTAACTAATGTAAACTATTTTGACAAATTCAGACAGACCCAAACCCAAATGTTTTAACATTGAGAATGATATAAATACATTTCAAAAAACAAGTTTTAGTGATATATGAATAAAAGCAAGACTTTCTTTTTTTCTTTTTGAAAATTACCCCCATCTCCTTCTTTTCTTTTTTTTTATTATTATTATGATTAATTATCAGGCACAAGCTTTAAGGTTGAATAACAGTATATTTTAACCAAATCTGCCAGAGGTTTGAATGTTTTTTGTGATAACAAAGCCAATGCACCTTTTAGAAGTGAACTGAATGCATGTCTTAATGTTAGATGAATTTCAAGCAGTAACACCATGCTAAACCTCCTTTGTGAACTTTCTCTCAATTTTCTGTTTCAGATATTATTTCAATAGTAGCTTGATCTCACACAGAGCTTACCGACTGCACTTTCTTTAGATAAACTGACAACAAATTAAACTAGTGTCCCCTAATACCAACATGCCAGCTGCAAATGTAGTGACCGATAGTTCTGTCATCAGCGAATAAAAATGTTATTTATAATTTCAGAGTTGCATAATATATAATCACATAGCCTCATAAAATTGATCATTTCTTCAAAGTAACAACAATGTAGTTAGTTAGTAAAAAAAAAACGAAGTTAGGATAACAGCTGACTGATAGCACAAGACTCCTACATAAAGTCTAGAGAGATTGTAAAACGTGTTCATATCTAAGAGAAGATTAGAAATTGGAAAAATTGTAAATTAGACATTTTCTCTTAATTCAATCGTACAATTTAAGAACAATTTTTTTCAAACAAACACTTCTTGAGACCTCTTCTTGACCACATCCTTATATTCTTGCTCTATTTTGACGGATATGCACAGTATTTTAGAAGATATCCATTGGTTTTCTTTTAAAGGTACATTTTTGAAGTTGGCCAGTAGTCTGGAACTCTGGAAGTAGATTCCAGGAAGAAGCTTTGACATGTTAGGATGAAGTCTTTTAAGCATCTCCGGCTATTTTTGAAGGGGTGGACAGTGTTGCCCCTTCACTGTCATTAGTTGCAGAACACTGCATACAGAGTGGCAGCTTTACCAGATGTTCAATCACAAGGTCCAGATGGGCAGAGCAGATAAACATCAGCTGTCTGCAGAGAGCGGAGGGATGGGGGACACGGGGGAATGCACACAGATACTGTACTTGCTCCCCTCACTGTGAAGAAATGCTCCAGTTTCCTCTTGACTCAGTCCCCTGCTGCTATGAGCTCTACCTCACAAAAGGATGACAGGGATGTACTTGTTCCACTTATAATGAAAACATTCTTTGAATCCACTGTATGATTTTGCATTCATTTGCAACCAGGGGCTGAAAGGTGGAACAGTTGTTCCCTCTGTTGCCTTGCAGAAACGTAGTCTGGATTGAGGTCTTGAATGAGTTCACTTTTTGCATGTGTAAGTTCTCTCCTCAACTCGGAGTCTGAAAAAATTGATACTTCCTTTTTTTTCATTTGCTTAAAAAACACTATAGGGTAATAAGCTATTGACTGTTATTTATATGATATTCTTGTCTTAGATGGTGGCTGAATAAAGGCCACTCGTACCTGATATCAGCATAGACAGTACAGGGCCCTCTCTTGATATTGAATAAAATGTTAGAAATCTAAAAAAAATAATTACATATAATTCGCACAAATACAATTTGTTTGCCAAATGTTCAAAGATCACAAAGAAGGAAGTGTTTATTCTGAATCACTTGACAGCTTTAAGTTGGCCAACAACCACTGAGCCAAAGTGCCAACCAAACTCCCACAACGCCAGACTGTTTCTGCAAAAACACTGCCAAAAATCAGTAGCTGCCTTTCTATAAAAAGGATTTTGTTTGTTTTAACATTCAAACTAATGCCTGCTTTATTATTGCATGAGTTTGACATGTATCAGTGTGAAATTACAATATATAATAGAGGTTATAAAGCTTGCAAAAATATTATCCTCACATTTCTTCAGGGATTTCATTTAAAGTAAATGTGAAGAACTGAAAATGTCTAAAATTTTTTGGTTTGTGCCCCCATAAATATGCTATTAAATGAACAAGAGTCTTTATATGATTGCTATATAATCCTCTTATATTTGAGCTAAGGGTGTGATAAATAACTCTGCCATAAATATGCTGATTCTGCTCTTGAGTCTTATTATGTGATGATGGCATGTATTATTCACTCTGCAAAGAAATGTAGCGAGACACACAAGTCAGTTTTAGATCCTGCCATCACTGCAAAGCCCTGCAATGACATGCACCCCACTAATAAGTCCATCAGAGCGGAGCAGGGCTTTTGTCTGACAGTGACGTCCTAATCCAATAGGGAGCTGCTGTTTTGGCCGTTATGCTTCAGCAGCAGAGATACTTAGGCCCTAAAGGCCAATATGATCACAGCAGAGAATGAGATAAAGTCTTCACTTGATGGAGCGTTACAATGCCCACATGTCTGTGCTCTGGTCGGCTGTGAGCAGACTTAGGAGGGGTTTTTTCTAGCTAGAGGTTTATTCTTTTCTGCATTATGTTAACTGCCTGGACAATATTTTTTAAATGCTCTGTAAAAATTCAGTGTAAAGATATTCTGCTTACATATTTCACTGGCATCTAACACATCCCTCAATGTGATATAGCCCAACATAGAACAACTACAATAATGCATTTACTGTACCATATACCAATCGGTACCAATCTACCACTGTACCAATCTTTTTAGTCCATGTTGATCTATACAGAAAAGTGCCTGGGGGATGAGTTTCACAAAAAAATAAACAAATCTGCCTCAAGCTAAAAAAAAAATCTGCTATTTTTAGGATAAAGCTGCAGTTTCAGTGAACATTGTCGCCCTGGGCCTATTCTCCGTAGTAAGGGTGTAGTTTTCTGTTCTGTTTTGCTCTATGGAGCATAGAGTGAAGCATGTGTTGATGCACACTGCTTGCCAGGTGGCAGAAACAAGCTAAATGACACCTCCTGACACGTTATCTATTAAACAGCCAACTGTAAGCTGGCTAACTGATAAGATAGCTTATTTATCAACCAGATAATATGAGCTTGCTATAACTGTGATACTATTAACTCCGGCATAAAACTGCGACCACTTGTCTACAAATCTGCTTCACCCTTTTTGTTACCAAAGTAGCCGTAACTCATCAAGTCATGGACTCCGACAAAACCCCTGAAGGATTTTGTATCTGAAAAAAAGATTTTAACTGTAAAATCTTTAGGTCCTTTAAGGTGTGAGCATATAATATGAGTCTATAAGAAAACATACAACAATTTTTCCCCATCAACTAACAAGTTCCATGGTGTATGAATGATAAAGGCTTCATCTGTTAATGGTCATAGTATCATGCCTGACAGATCAATAAAGAGCAAAACCAAAAATATATATACATTGAACAAATATAAGATATTATCAAACTTATACCATGCTCACTTATGAAAGAAATAAATATTAAATTAAGTATTGCTATGCTTTATATATAAAAAAATCACTCTCTCACCCTTGTAGGGTGGTATCCGTATCATCCTCAAGCTCGGGTCTTCTACCAGAGACCTTGGAGTTTGAGGGTTCTGCGCAGTATCTTAGCTTTTCCTAGGACTGCTCTCTTCTGGACTGAGGCTTCAGATGTTGTTCCTGGGATCTGCTGGAGCCACTCTCCCAGTTTGGGGGTCACTGCTCC